>JAQFXL010001757.1:0-10615 GCA_034693445.1 Edwardzetes edwardsi
CCGAATTTCATTTTTCCGAATTTCATTTTTCCGAATTTCATTTTTCCGAATTTCATTTTTCCGAATTTCATTTTGCCGATTTTTTTTATACCTTAATTGATTTCCATCAGGCATAACCTAACCTAAGCTAATTCAACTTTGACCTAACTTAACCTAATGTAACTTCTGGAAGAAAACTTCTACTTAATAACTATCAAAATATTGTAAAAAATATTCGGGAATATGAATGTACTCGCTTTAAAAAATGTTTTGATTTGTTGTGCACTCAGTTTAATGGCATTGGGATTTTGAGTCACTTTTTTATTGATATTCAAAGATACAAAACTGCTTTAGTGTTCGTCTGAATGAATGAATTCAAAGTCTCTTTTGGTATAAATTTGAAGCCATTGTAAACATTGGACGCAATTGAATAGACATAAGGAAAGAGCAAAAACAATAAAACAAATACATCAGCAAAAGTCATAAAATGTTTGCTTAAAATTTTGCCAAATATTTTCAATCGACTCTCAAAACTCAAAACAATAACTGAGTATAACATTGAAATTTGAATAATAATAGATAACAGACTTTAGAAATACAAAACATTTTTCTAGAATAAATACTTGAATAATATAGCTTTCTAATAGTTTTCAAGAATATATTCGTAGGCAGTGATGCCCAAGGAGGGTTTAGCCCATAAACCCCCTAATTTTTCGGCTCGAGGTACCCTAGTTTTTTTTCTAAGATTGAAGAAGACCCTCCCCTTCCCCCATCGTTGGACTATGGATAGACACTAGGTCTGTGGACGTTATGACATTTTCTGCCACTACCCCCTCCCCTAAAGTTGGAAAAAGTACGACATGAAAGCAGAAAAAAAATTGGTGAAACCCAGCATAAAAAAGCTCTTAAAATTTTTCGGGTTGATTCCCCCTAATTTCGGTACCTCCTGGAGTCGGGTACCTTGGGCATTACTGATTCGTAGATATTATCGAAGTATTTGAAACAATTTGTTTGCATTCAAATAAATTTTATGTGAATTCACTTATATTTTGCCAAAAATTAAACTATAAATCATTATTTGAGAAAATGTTCGCAAAATGAAAATCGATTTTTTGAAAAATTTTGGGGAAAAATGAGGAGAAAAATATTAAATCAAACTTTTTATACCTTTTATGATAAAATAAATTGCGTTCACTTATAATGATATCTAAGGAAATTGGTCTCAAAATTCTTGAATGTAATGGCGAATAAATTTCTATTTTTGACTATTAAAGGGTTTTTTTGAATATTATCATGATGACCATGGTTATTTCAAAATTAAATTCTTCAATATGAATTTTTCACATTTCTTTAATATTTCAAATATCGATAACATAACTAAAATGACAATTAACTAAAAAAAAGGAAATATTTAACATAATATTCCCTGATTATCCTTGATAAAATTTGATATGGAAGAGAAAAAACTTTGATGGCGTCAATTGTTTTCTTTTAAAATATTTTTCTATAAAAGTCTTCAATTTTAAGCGTTTCCACAAAAAAAACAGAATTTGGTAAATGGAAGAAAAGTATTAATGGTTTCCGCAATAAACTAATGGATTGATTGCTATAAGAATATTGAGCTCTAATTTATATTACTTTTGACTTCACTTCTCTTAAAAGCAGGGATCACCAAGCTTCAATTTAAATTGTCCTGAATTTGATTAAAATCCCTTTTTATGACCATTTTTGGGAGTTTTTTAGCGTTTCTCAGCGATCAGAATTCAAGGGTTTCTTAAAATTTTTATAACTGTGTTTTTTGGCAGATTTTCCCCTTACCTTGAGGATCCTTGGTTAGAAGTGTTGATCTTATTTTGCTTTCATTCTTATGTTGTGTTTAATGAAATTAGAGTTTCTCTGAATAATGTATTGAATGTATTCCTAATCTCTGGTGACTGAACTATTTGACTCCGGGTGTACTCCATTTCTACAGTAATTTTCTTTTTAACTTATTTATTGAAAGAATAGGTTTGTATGAAACACAATAGTAATACACAAAAATAAAGGAACTAATGAATAGGTTCTAAAACATTTAGCTGTATTTGTTTGTTATTCCTTACATGTCGTGGGTTTTTATGATAAAATAAATATTAAGAGTTGTTATCAAATGTCTTATTCAAGATCTAAAGCCATCAAAACATAAGGTATTAACAAAAATTCTGAACAAAATCTGTTATTTTGGTGACAAAACACAAATTCGTTGCAATTTAAGTGAAGATAATTAAACGGTTTTCGAAAAAATCGATTTTTGTTAATCAAAAGATTTACGGTTTGGAAATCCTGATGAGAACACCTACTTTGCAGCCTATGCCTAAAGCCCTACCGATCATATTAACGACACCAAAATCAGACTGAGAGGGAGACTAAGATGTGAAGAGTTTGCTTAGAATTTGTTTGACACTGAAGTGGAACTAAATTTTCTCAATCAGAAAAAGATTAGGTTTTTCTCCTGTAAAACAATGAGTTATCAAATGTCGTTATTCTGTGCACTACTGCTATTGATTTGTGGACAAGAATTTAGTGTTTGTTTTGATAGTTATTTACACTCATTGTCTCTCTGGTCTTTGTATTTATTTTCAGTCAATCCCTTCGTTATTCCTAACTTTAAGCCAACTTTCCGATGGACTTTCTGTTAGAGAATATGACATTACTATCAAATCTAAACCAAACTCCAAAACCAAGTATTTATTTCAAAAGTGTGTTCAGAATCCAAAGCTTAATACTTTTATGTTTATCTTCAAATCTCTGAGTCATGTAATACTTGTAGATTAGGTCTCTCTCTCTCTCTCTCTCTCTCTCTCTCTCTCTCTCTCTCTCTCTCTCGAGGTATTAATGGAAAATTCATAACTTTGTTGATATCCCACATCCTTTTCACTATCGGCTCCGAAGAAATAGAAAACTTTCAAAACGAGAGAATTGTTTTTATTGGAAAAAAATTTAATTCAATTTTGAGACAAAAATCCTTCTCTTCCTATAAAATGATTTTTTGTTTTAAACATTCATTAAATCCGTCTTTCTATCAAAAGAAGAGATTATTTATCTTTTTCTCTATTAGTGTGAGTCAAAAATGAAAAATTATTTTTCTTACACTTTCTTCTTCTGATTTGTTCCCAAATATTGATTACAAAGTCATAAACAGAATAAGCGTTTAATACAGGGATTTGATCGCTATTTCACTTCATTTTAAGTTTTGTTTCTTTAATTTATTCAATAATAAAAGTTTAGAAATAATTAAATTTCTATTCATCATTGAATTAAATGATTACCAAGTTTATAATGTATATTTCATTACTAAACAGGTCGAATTCAATACTTAGTGCTATTTATATATCGTCTTACAAATAATCAAGGTGTTTCATGAAATAAATTAGAATTTTTTCGAAAAGATTAGATTAATTTCTTTTATTTCAATCAAATCAAGAGAATATTTTAATGGATAGAAAACATGCAATTTATTTAATTTATTCATGAAATTAATGGAAATTTTGCCATCATCATTTATTTGAGTAATCGAAATTTTTAATTGGAATTTTCATTTCTGTTCCATTTGAGTTATTTGGTCTATATATATATATACCAAGATTAATCAAAAATAGCCGACTTTGTCACTGATTTTCAGCCAAAGTGAGAGTTTAATCGGATGTGACATATCATTAATCAGTTGATCCTAAAGACAATATGTTTAATAATTTTGATCCAAAAGACAGTTCATTGCATACAACATATGACTGGCTGTAAGACTGTGTTTTATAACTAGGATTGACTTTATTTTTATTCTGGGCTGTAATTGGCATTCAACACGCGATTCACTCGTTTAAGTTATCAATCCCTTTGAGAAAGACCTCCGACTGAACGACAATTCATGAAAAATGGCGAAAGTATTGTGAAAACTAACGATTGTTCGGAACATCAATTCATTAATAGACAGACAAATATTTGATTTTTAAATAACAAGAATCAAGTGTTGAAATGTTGAGTACCTTGGTGATTACATCATTTTTATCGATCATCCTTTTCAAGTTTTACACAAAACTACAAACAGAGACATCAAAATATGAAATGCGTTAACACTTTAACAGCTTGAGTGCCAATTTTCAAATCAAACACCTTATTAGTTTTGACATTCAAATCAGTATTAAACAATTCTGATCAATAGGGCTTACCCATTTATCTTGACAAAATTTCAATTAGCAGTACTTAGTTGAAGTTTTGATTATAATCATCTCGAATAAGTGAATTAACCTGATTCAACAAGTAAATCACTCGAGCTTGACCATTTGTAAATCTAATTACTTGATCAAATCTAATATTCGCTAATTTTTAATCCAGTTAAGTGGACAAACTATGCAAAAATCTTAATTTCAGTTAATTAATTAATTAATCATTTTATTTGTTTCACTTGAAGTCAAGACAAAAAAATTAATTGTATTTTCAAAAATCTATTTGATTTGAGCGCATAAAACCGTTTCACAGAATTGCACAGTATTTCGAAATTTAGCTGAATATTCAGTGCGTCTTCTCTGCAATTCTAACAGGAATTGCACTCAGACTGACATAATTGAAGGCAACACTAAATCCTTGTCTTTTTTTATTTTTTATTACTTCTCTTAGATTTGAATCTTCAATGTATTTCATTGATTAACATATCCTGATTGAGGACTGGTATGGGTTAGCATAAATTTAAAATTAAGATCAAAATTCCCGCTTTCTAGACATTATCTAAAATAGCCAGGGGTATTAAAAGACTGGTTTATGTCATATCATGAAAAATTGTTCTGAATATCGAGTTTACAGTTTTGTTCAAATGTTTGCTTAACAACGAATTGAATGAATACTAAACTATCAGTCAATAAATTGAATGAAAAATATCCTAAAAATAGCTCAAAGATATAATTTTTGAATAAATGGATTCAAATGGTGTCGAGGTATGTATCAGACAAATACACCGAACAAAGAAAATCGATACTCGGATGCAAAAAAGCTTGTATTTACTTTTTGAAAACCTATAACGCGATTGATCTCAACTTCAATATCAGAATGAATACTATTTTCTTGTTTTTATGGCAAACGTTGAGAATATTCATCATTTGTTTCAAACAATAAGAGATTAAATGCATTTTGAATGAAAAATCTCAAACAATTCAAGTTTGAAAAATTGTGTAAGAATTTTGTGCAAGCTTTGAAATAATACTTGATAATCCACCAATGACATCAATTGCATGATTATAGTGATAAGCGTCAAATATAAATTACTTTTAAACCCTGATTAGTCTGAGCGGAAAACACCTCAATAGGAAATTGAAAGTAATGACTGCCCTAAAAATGTTCGTCACATCGATTAGACTTTTTTCGGGCTTCAATAGCCATAAATTCGAGTTAAGACTCAACGCTTTTCAATTGTTTGACTAATTTGTGGTGATTTTCACAACCAATGAATCATTAAATGGAAGCAATTTTGTCAATACTATTATTTTATGCATCGATTCCTTGCATTCAAAAACTACTCTTATCTATAAATAACTTTCGATTATGTAATGAATGGCTATTTCAATGTCTTTGAGTGTATTTAGTATTTAATTGAATTAAAATCCGATTTTCTTATCATATCGAGTAATCAGTGACGCATATGTGGGTAGAGCTAAGCATCCCCTGATTGATAAGGTGATCTGGATAATTGGTTTTAAACAAACTTCATCTATCAATTTGTAGTATAAAAATCATGATTTTTCAACATTATTTGAAATAGCCTTCATTAAATTAGAATGTGAGTTATTAGCTTGAACCTACTACACTTTTGAGGGTAAAATTGACTTTGGTTGTAATTCAATTTAGGATTAAATTCATTGTTATAACCCTGGTAATAACTGGAAAAATAGTTATAAATGATTAATATTGGTTTAGTTTCTTGAAAATTACTTTCAAAAATTGACTTCAATTGAGCAAGTTAATCAAAGTAAATTGATTACATAAAAATAGAAAATGTGATTTCACGAATGAAAACCAGTAAATTGTTTATTGATTTTCTCAATATTTTTCCTAATTTACTAAAAGCCTTATTAAAACTGAGTTCTAAATCGAAATGTTAAATGCATTTAAGGCACAGATATTAAGGGACAGACATATTCCTGTTTTCCATTTACTCTAATAAAAGTGAAAGTTTTTGAATTAAAGCAAAAAATAATAAAATCCAATAAAATAAAAGACAGAATAATAAATCAATTTTGTCGTCAAATTGAATTCAAAAGCGAATCCAATTTTTCATTCATATATATAGCAGACAACCGATAAGGAAATCAGTTCTAAGGCTGTGCCACATAAAAAGAGTAAAAAAATTGAATATTTTTGCTTTTGATGTCATTATGCAAATTCTTTATCAAGAATAGAGTTATTTGGTTTTTTCTTCATTCTTATTTTGAATATACTTTTTCTTGTCCCTCAATCTATGGCTGTGTTCTGTTCTGTGCCAAGGATTTGCATTCGAGAACTTTTGTGTTACGATTAGTTTTGTGATCAAAATATTCTTGATTTGCGTCAAAGAATATTCTTCGCCTCACATTTCACCAGAGATTGCAAAGGATTTCTTTCTTTTTCAAAATTCAATACAATTGAGAAATAGTTCAGTTATTGTATAAAATACGTGAATCGCTTCACTAATACCTCAAATACTTTCTATTGCAATAAACCAGAGATACTCAAGGGTTGGACGCTTTCATTCAAATCTAAATTCAAATGAATTATCACTGAATTCTTGAAATTCTGCGATTAGATTAAAATGAGCATAATAATCAATTAAAGTAGATGCAATAGTTTAGCCATCAGTTTTCTGGTAAATTTTTTGCTTGATCAAGAACATCATTTTTTTTAAATTTTCAGGGAGGAATACTTGAAAGAAAAAACATATCATTATAGTGTCTGTCCCTCCCATTCCCTAAAATTGAACTTTTATTCTAATTCAATGATCAAGTATTCGGCGGATTGAAACAAATTTAATGATTGGATGTCTTCAGGGCTTAAATCATATTTTATTCATAATTTGAAACAAAGAGAAACTTTTAATTCAAAAAACTGTGAATTTTATTATATTTCGTGCCTTTTGTTCGGTGAATGCCTCCAACAGAATAAACACAGAATAAATTTTATGTCTTTCCTTCAATATTTCCAACCATTTAATCAATACCTTTATTCCACATTCAGAGCCAAATATGGGTTTGCAAAGAGTGCGCGAAGCGTCGACCGCCGCCAGTCATACCTCCCTTACAGCAGACTCCCCGACAGTATAACGATATCTATTATAACAAAGTGGAAACTCCGCCATCAAATCCATATCAGCAGCAAATGGTGGGCCAAAGTGGTGCCAATTATGGCCAGAATCCATATCAGATGCAAAGTCACCCACAATCGCAATTCGGGGCTCAACCCCAGCAGCCAGGTGTGGGTCCACAGCAACAGATACCACCCCATCCACATCAACTCCAACAACAACAACGATCTCATTCCCAAAGTAATATAAATACTCAAATGCGAGCTCTTCCAAGAACTTCATCGCTGGAACAGCCGTCTAGTTATGAACAGACGATGCAATCGATGCAAACACAGTCACCACAACAGACATATGGCGCTCATTCCCAGCAAATTCCACAGCAATATCAACAACAGTCTCAACAGTTTGAGTCTCCCACCAGACAAAGAAATCTGATGAAAGGGCCGTCACACCCACCACCTAATCAAGGTTTAGCACAGAACCAAATGCAACATAATTACGAACAGGTAATCGATTTGCAAGAATCTATTCAAAGAATATTCTATTGAAAATTAATTCAGTCTTAAATTGATTGGCTTAAAATTGCAGCTTGCTAAATTTTTAGAACACTAATCAATCGAAATATGATTCGGTTTATTCTGAATTAAATAATCAAATTGTTTGCAATTAACTCAAAAATAGGAACGGGATGTAAACTACGAGAGTCAACTGCAATACCAACAAACGCCATCTCAACAGCAAAACAGTCAAACAGCCAACAAACCAATGCAGGCCTATCCAGACCAGAGTCAGGTCAGAGGCGCACAGCAGCCTAATCAGAGCGGTGGTCAGGCAGACGGGCAGTGGCCGCCGACGACGACACCTCCACGTGAGTATTGTTCTGCTGCTGGCATTGCCTCAAAGCCATACACTTCTACACAATTGCTATTTGATAATAACGATAAGCGATTAGTAGATAATAATGAGAATGCGGTGAATGTCGACAATAATAATCAGAACAATATTATAATTAGTGAACTCAATAATATTGGGGGTCACATATCCGGCCACAAGAGCACAGCACAGATGGCCGACCAGAGACACCAAAATGACAATTTGTTTAGTTTTGTTGCGCGAAAACATGAGAATAGAGTCGAAGATATCAACGATAATGACTTTGAAGACGAGGAAGAAGAAGAAGATGACGAGTACGAGGACAGGGAAGCACTCAGGGATGATAGTCGACCCATTGTTAGAGAATACTCGGATGACTTTGATATTGACGAAGATTACGAAAAGGAAGGGGAGTACGATGAAGACAGTGATGAAGAAGAAGAGGGCGACATACTGTCCAATGCCCGCGCTACTACTGTGTTCGGTCTGTCAGAGTTTGACAGGAGTCTGGGCGAAGTCTATACGATTCCCGAGGAAGAAGAAGATATGATCTCTCCTCAAATGCCTACCAGTGCTAAGAAGACTGAGAGCCGAGAGTTTAAATTAGCGACAGATAATGATCTGAATAGTGATACCGCCGCCACTCTTCACAGATGGAGAGGTAATCATTGATACATAAAACAGAGACAAAACAAATCAAATATAAGTGGATATTAACTATAAATAATCGACAAATTAATTGTTCCGATATTATGCAGACAACACTTCGATTCACATCTATTCCGACACCAAATAACTCGATAAATATTTTTCGTTTCCATAGTTTTGCAGAATATTTAGATATAGTTTTGTCCTTTGATTTATTCATGAAATTCCTTATTAGGTTAGGAATTCCTCATTAGTTTAGTATAGATTAGGACTAGTATTTTAGTCTCTCTTGATTTGAACTTGATTAATTATTAAAATAATCATCAATGAAATGCCAGAATCGAAGACTAATCTGCATACTATGCCAACAAAAATAAATCCAAAACCGATATTCGATGTTATAAACTATTGAAATGCAAATCAACTCTTCATTACTCCGTTGGATAAGAAATTGATGTAATAGTTATGAAAAGCAAATCTCAAACAAAACTGAAATAATTAAACACAAAATAAGAGGAATAGAAAAGAAAATCCATTAAAACTCGATTTTAATTATGATTTATAACTATCTATAACTGTGTTGTAAATAATTGTGAACATTGGTTGCTCTCAACGGATATGCTCTACCCCTGAATATTATTTGCTCAAACAGTTTTGTCGTCAAATTGTTTTTACTCTTATTCTCTATAAATATATTTATTTAATTTGTTTGCAATACAACTGAATATTCTGGAAAAGATTGACTTCATTTGTGTGAATAGTGAACTTGCAATCTATTCCGAGTCAATAATAGTTTTTTGATTCTAGCCCTTGTATACACTATAACCCAGCAAATAATTTCAATCTTCACTTCTGTATATTTAAATATTTAAGAGTTGTTTACTCGTATGACTAATGTTTGATGGATTGCATGAAAAGATTGCTTTTTTCAGGAATGAACTTTTCGTTTAATATTCATCTTATTCTGAGTGATGTAATGCTCGATACTTTTGCTTTATTGTGCGTCCAAAAAGTTGTCTGTTATTTCATAGAATATTCTGATATTTGAAAAAGAAATCAATTATTTAATACGAATGCATTCAAACCAATAATTGATTGTCTTATGTATAGTGATTTCTGACCCGTCAGGTGCCAACGCCGCTCCCCAACAGAATCAGTGGAATCAGTCCCAACAAATGCAGTCTCAGCCAATTCTACCGACACAACCGACGGGGACCGGTAGGAAAATGCCACAAATGCCACAACCAAATCAGAATCAACAGCAGAAACAACAACTGAATCAACAACAGGACCCCAACAGACAGTATGGACAAGAATTGCCTCAACAGCAGCAGAACCAGGGATTCCAACAACAAAACCAGGGATTCCAGCAACAGAATAAGAATCAATATCAACCAGATTTTAAACAAGACGTGGGGCCTGACATCAGACAGGATATGAGACAAGACATGAAGAATAATCAGAGATTTCCCAATCAAGAAGTCAATAATGAAGGTATTAGACCCTTAGGACCGGAACAAAGACAAGAAAATTTGAATCAACAAATGATTACTCAACAAGAATTCAGACAAGAAATCAGACAACAATATCAACCACAAGATAATAGGAGTTCTCAACAAACACTCCAACAACAACCACAACCACAACAACAACAACAACAGCCTCAACAGCAGGAACATTATCAGCAGCCACCACATCAACAGCAACCTCAACATCAACTGCAACAACAGCAGTCTAATCAACAGCAGCAGCCTCTTCCGCAACAACCACAACAACAAGCGTATAACCAGCAACAGACAGGTCAGCCTCAACAGC
>JAQFXL010001758.1:0-10609 GCA_034693445.1 Edwardzetes edwardsi
TTTTATCTGTTTCAGTGTTCTGTTGGTGTAATTGTGGAGCGCATACACTGCGAGTATATCCCGAATATTCTTATCTCTCTGTGTATACAGAGTTCATATAAATAGAATCGTTGATACTATAAATAGTAGTACGAGTTTCTCATTCATTCTGTGCGCATTAACTCTTCAATAGTTGGCCCAACCATAGAAACTCCATTCTCTTCCTGATATAATTTGTTTTTATTCTACAATTTTTGCTACAAAATTGTAATGCAATTCACATAACAAAAGACATTTAAAGCTTAAAATAAATCTATTCATCACTTAATGTGAAAACAATTATCAGAAGTAATAATAATCAGTCACTTAGAGGACTGCCTCCAAATTGATAACAAAAGCTTTTTTTATTGCATAAAAACAAAACAAATCAATCGTTTTATGAATCGTTGCAATCAATCGACTGAAACAATCAAAACAAATAAAACATTGAATTCTCGATCAAAGAAATCATTGATTGTTTGCTTTGGGTTTGAATAAGAATTTCAATTATTCTGTTCAACAATTCCTTGCAATTCCCTACAAAAGCCAAGAATTCACACAAATGTGTTGTCTCTGAAGAATGCATTGCAGATGAAAACCACAATTAATTCAAATATTTAATTATCAAAAAAGCTGTGAATAATCTAAAATAACTAAAATCACTTATAATATAAATTCAATTTATGAATAATTAAAACCAGCAAAAAATATGTGCTTGTGCAAAATCAGTGCGTATAAATATAACAAGTATAAAGTAGACTAATCTGGAGAGCCTTATGCGGAAAATGGGAACAAATTTGCATTTTGAATGAAGGAAAGGCGAAGAAGGCTTTTATGAGTTCAATAATAAATCATAATAAAGCTCTCCGATTGACGTCACAATGACGTCAATTGTGCCATACTTTCCGTCGGCCGCACAGCCTTTGCTTTTACAGACATTGCAATAAGAATGAAATACAGAGAAGAACTGGGGATTAACTTATTGTGTATTTATATATACAGCACAGCATACAGTGCTGTTATATATAGATATAGAATAGCACAGAATATTCTGTTGAGAAAAGAGCTCCAATTTTCTGCTCATCTCTCACTTTGCGCTCACTTTTCGCTGCCTTCCGTTCAGTTAGTTTTTTGCTCAGAATCTGTAAACTCAACTCAACTGAACTTTTCTATTCATATATACTTTTTAAGCAACAAATTTAGGTCTCAATTCCAGTGAATTCTATATTATCAGAGTTTTCTTGAGTTGCCTTTCCTTCCCCTCCCCTTATTCTGTGTCATATTTTTTCTATTTTTAACTTTTAATTCAATTCAAGTGCTCTTCTCTTTTGTTCGGCGAATCAATTCAATAATCTTTTATGTTTTTATTCCGTTATAGACTCTAATAAGTCTTTTTAGGGTTTTTTTGCATGATCAAAACCTAATTAATCTAGTAATTACTGCCATTTATTCAAACAACATTCGTGTCTTTCAATAGGAACTTATTTAGATTTAATTGCAATGGATTTTTATACAAACTTTTTGAAAGATTCAAAAGATTATAAATGTAGCAGAAAGTGCTGGTTTTGACCTAGTTTCTTCAAATACAAGACAAAAAAATAGAATAAATGTTATTTTTAGTTTTAGATCAAAATATCAATATTTATCTGTCCAACTGAGAGAGAGAGAGAGAGAGAGAGAGAGAGAGAGAGAGAGAGAGAGAGAGACTTTTTTGTGTCAAAATCATTTGCACTTTTATTTAATTAACCTGGAAATCAAAATATTTATATACGATAATAGTTTCCAGAAGTTTTAGATAAACAGCAGTTTATTTGTTGATAGAACACTCAATTTGAATATTAAACTAGGTGATTGATTGAAACATTTTCATAATAGATGATCGATTGGAGGTCACCGATCAGAGCTGAATGACTCAAAAAATTATTCTATTAAATGACTTTAAACTGTGAAGCAATCGATTTTCGGCTTTTGAAATTTAAGGGGATTTAACAAAGTTTACCTAGATCAGCATAAAGAAGATGATGAAGAATTTTGTCAATGACTTGAATGACACTTCACTGCAATGATTGTTCATTCAATTGCAAGCCAACAAAGTTGTCTTTTAATCGATATGATTTGGATTAAGCTGGACAACACTTTTCTAGGTATTTTCCTGCTATAATCCTTCAAAAAAAAGTATTTTAGTTGACCGATGAGCAAATGACCTTGGTGGCTCTAAACCATTTGACTGGGAATCACTCAATACTTCACTATAACGATATCGCCATCTTCTGGTTTGTAATCAAAACATTTGGTGTTGAGACTAAAAAATCACAATTTAATTGTTTTTTATAGTAAAAGAAATATTAATAAATTAATGAGAATTTTTGAATATTTGAATGTTGGATATTTAGTATAAGCCATGAAACCCTCTTTATATATCAATTATCAATACATGAATTCGGAACCAAAATCAGCGGCCTTTTGGACCATAGTCTTTGTCTTTTCAGTGATAATCGAACGAAAATTAAAGTCTTCACTCATTATTGAAAGCGCGCGCATACCTGAGCTTTGCTCTCGTGATTTGATTCTCATTAATTTATTAACAATTCTTAGTTTATAATATTAAGTCTAGTTGACTATTCTAGATAATTTTTCGAGAAATTTATAGCAAATAATAAGAAGAACGTTATAGTCTATTGAAAGTTTGAGTTATATTAAATAATCTTGGTTACCTTGGAGATTTTGTGAACAAGAATTCTGAATTATTTTGATACCTGGACATTTAGCTGTAGTTAAGATTATTCCAAAATTTTCTTCATCATCTCAACTCGATGTCAAATTCCATAACTTATAGGGAATATATCAAGAATTTAGTTGTAGTCAAGAATTGAAATCAAATTTAAAATCAATTTTATTCAGAATCTTTTGAAACATGAATTTTTCAAAAAACCAAACAATTCAACAAAACTTAGATTAAATTCATTTTAAAACCAAACGAACAGAAATTGTTTCTTCATTTGAAATGTGTTTAAAATTATAGTTCAAAACAAAATTCATTCGATTGTTATTTAAAAGTGTTTTTTATAATAATTGTAATAATAATGAAAACTTAATTATAATGAGAAATAAAATTCAAATAATAGTTATTTAAAATTAAAATGTCTTTAATTGTAATTCATTTAAGAATTTGTTCTTCGATTCCATAAATTGTTTTGTATTTCAGAGATATTCAGAGGAATTGATTATTAATTAATTATTTTACACAAAAAATAAGAGTAAATAATAATATAATTTTTTAAACATATTTTGAAATCTTATTAATAAATAACTCGTTTCGAAAGAATCGGATGGAAATCAATAAATATTAAGTTTAAGATTAAATATTGAAAGTTGTTGTTATGCTGTGTGGAGTGGTGGTAAGGGTTAGACACACAGTTAGGCGTTGACGCCACTAGGCTTGTTGCCCATTTCGCAGGACCTGTTGCCAAGATGCTCTCCGATATCCATGGACAGAGCGCCGGCACCGCCACCGAAGCCGTATCCTTTGGGTCCGAACTTTCTTGCGTAGCATTGCTTGCAGTAAAGGGCCTGGTCGTGAGCGTTGACGTTCACCGAATCTAATCGCTTGTTGCACAGATTGCACTTGAAACAGACCTTATGCCACTTGAGACCGCCGGCCAACATCTCTTCGGCCGCATAGACCGCTCGGTTGCACTTCAGACAGATATTCGACATATTATTTGTTAGGCTTTGCGTTTAAAACACAGGGCTCTCAAGTAATAACTGTTTGAAGTGTTTTACCACAACTCTCTTCACTTCACAACTTTGACTCTCAACTGACAGTTCTCTTCTTAAGAACTCAGCTTTTCAGTCATTATGCACACGACACACAACACTTTTGGCCCGTCCTCTCATTTACTTATATGGTTATACTTAAGACATACCAAAAGTTATGGTTCACTCCATTCGCTTACCGATAGACTGAATACATGTGTATCACATAAAGTGTGAAACTGTGCCAAATCTGGGCTCATCTATGAGAACAGATAGAGTGATGCTGTGTTGCAAATCTCTGACAAAAAGGGATGTCAAAAGGCTAGGATGTAAGTTTAAGTTGAAGTCTGAGCACTGCCTTTGCATTTATATTTATCACTTTAAAATATATGAGCTAGATAAAATAAAACTTTAACCAGTTGATTATGAAACTTAATTGCTTATACTAAGCGCAAAGATGCCTCAACTGATGCTCGAGCAGAGCTAATCTTTTTAAACATTATAATCCTAAACATTATCAGTTTTGAATGAGCTTGAGCAACTGAGCATCTGCTTAGCATCTCTGATTAAACCTGTACTCCGAGTCTCTCTCTCTCTCTCTCTCTCTCTCTCTCTCTCTCTCTCTCTCCTCCCTCTCTCCTCTCCTCTCTATCCCACTGAGTATCAAAAAATAGTTTCTGAGGTTTTGGAGAATATTCTATGAATTCTGTAAACTTTTTTGAGTTTAGAATCCAATATTTGAAAACTTAAAGAATAACGTCATTTGAATTTCAAAGTTTTTTCTTTCATTAAATTCTTGTAACTCTTCTTAACTTCAGTTTAGAGGAGAAAATATTTAATTATATAACAAAATCTATTAATATCTGTGATTTTACATATTTAATATATTGTAAGTTAATGATAGGTTGTGCAAACATTCTGGTGCCAAACGCACAGACAGGCCATTGAGAAGATTAGTTTTATTTTAGGTTTCATCGAATCATATCTTTGATATGAATCACGGGATTCATAAAAATAATCATTTGGTGATTACATGAGTCGATTGCAGAGATATTTGAAACGACTTTTACATTTGAAATACTTTTTTCATTTTTATTAGACTACAAATGACTCAAATCTCATACGAAATGCATTTCTTTCAATGATTTCAATCAAAACTACCCTTTCTTTTGCTGTTTTCCAAAGCAATTATTGTCTTAAATAAATAACTTGTTATACAATGATCTCTGTTTCCTATCATTCTTAGCCTAGTTTTAAATTTTTAAACTTTTGATCTTTTTCTTCAGCAAAACAAATGAAAAAATAAAAACTTTGCTTTGATTTAGAACTGACTGCACAGTTGGAGCGCAGCATAAAATGGCATCAAAGCTGAAAATCATTTAATTAATTTATATTAAGAGAAATTTTTAATTAATTAGGAAATAAAAAAAATCTAATTATAATTAAAACTCGAAAATTAATTTTGTATTCATTTGTAGTCTTATTCTGTTTAATGTCAACAAAATTATTAATTATTTCTCTCTTCGGAAGAGAATATTCTGATAAAGACTTGTGTTTTATGTCAAAAGTTTATGTGAAACAAAAGATTAGATGAGTATTATTCTGAGCTAATGATAACTGAATTGTGCCTAAAATAAGAGCCAAAATGTAAGTGCAATAAACAAATAAAAACATCACTGAATATGAAGTCTGAAACCCAGAATATTTTCTCTTCAAATAAAAAGATTTATGAAAATAGATATGACATAAGTCTGGAGATTATTCATTTGGGGCACCGACTGTGAGAGGGGGGAAATAGAAGGGGGGACAGGACGAGGGATGTGAGGAGTTGTTTTCCGATCATATCCTCTTGGTATATTATTCTGTCGGAAAGTTAGGAGTCTTTACAACAGCCATCACTACACCTACACTTGAAACATAAAAATGTACAAAAATATGCCATTTTTGACTGATTTCCTATTAATACATATTTTAGCCATAAATTTGTTAGCAAAACATTTTTGAAAAACTAATAATTTTTCAGATATTCTGTTATCTGATGTTTGAAATGCTTGTCATTAGAGTTAACGCAAAAATAGTCTGTAGTTTTCGTAACACATCCTTTCGGATCAGGTTTTGTTGAATGCGTTTCAGTCATATTCACATTAAATGCATTAATAATATTCATTAACTGTGTTTAGTCACAAATTCAATCATTTTTTTGCTTTTAATAGTGTTTTAAACATAAATTTCTAAAATTTATTGATAATTGTGTTCTAAAATGAGTTCAAATTTCTGAAAACACCTTTCAATTGATGAAAAATTATTTTCCCCGCAAATATCATTGACTTTAATACATCTGCACAGGTATTGTGTATTGTATAAGGATTTGCATATAATTTATAAAACTTTCTTCTTGAGCATAATTTATTACCACATTAGATAAAAACTCTGCATTCATATTAAACACTTCTTGGTATTTATGCAATCGTTTAATGCAGTGCTAATATTGCCGTTATTTGAATGATTGAGATATTATTTCTTTTTCATTCTGATGTCAATCGAAGTCAAAGACATTACAAATACACACTTTTTTGGTGGGTTTAGTGAACTAATAATCTGAAATATTTGTCATTAAATGATTAATGTCTGAGAATTGTAGCTTAATTTGTACGTCAGAATAGTCTGGGTCATAACCATTACTTCACATTAACCAGAATAACAAGATATTGATCCCTAATTCCTCAGCAATCAAATTGATTCTCTTGTTTTGAAACAAATGAATGAATTTCATTGTTTACCAGAATATTCTTCAAATTGAAGGTTTTAAAACGTTTAGACTTGACATCAGTGTTAGTCTTGTATTTGCTTTGAATTTATTTTAAATTTTCTAAACACTGAATGGTTATTCAGAGCACAGAATAAGAAATAGTTTTTGTATCTCTCTATTGAAAATTCATGGATCTGTTTATGAAAAAAATTAGCGATTGTTTCGGTCAAGTCATTCATTTTAATTTTCTTTAGGAGAGAGAGAGAGAGAGAGAGAGAGTGAGACAGAGAGAGAGAGAGAGAGAGAGAGAGAGAGAGAGAGAGAGAATTGAAGAAACGAGTGAATTATATACACAAACATAAGAATCTGTAAATAGATTTCAAAAGCCATTAATTTGCAGCAAATTCTTGAGACGAATAAAATTGAAATAAATTTGAATTTCAAAATAATACAATAAAACTAAACTTTTAAAAATGTTTTTTGAAGAGCAGAGAAGATATGTTTAATTTAATTTTAAAATTTTCATAATAAAAATTTAATTTTCTCTCTCCAGGTCTGGAATTATTGATTCTGTGTTTTTCAGTTGTCTATTCTCTGCTGGCGTTGACTGTTTGGCTGAGCTGTTGCTGGTCTGACAGGTGCTCTACTCTATAATTTATTTATGAGAACCACACTAATAGCAGGTGTTATATATAATACTAACGATAAGATTGTGGACCGGCTTCTGTTTCATATGGAAAGCCACAAATATTTTGTAACAGAATATTATTGAAAATTTTGTTTTCATAACACAAACACTATTTTACGACAACATTTGTAGTGAAACTCATCCGTGTAATTGATTTTCATTTAATACTTTGTCTCAAAAATCAATTTGAGTCGAAATGCATAATCAAAATACAGTTTCAGTATTAGTATTGCTATTATTATTCGTCTCGTTTTCGCTATCATTGCATACAATCAGCAAAAAAACTATTGAAAGACAAGAACTCAATGCAAATGATGTCAAGAATATCACATCAGATGAAAGTGCTTTCACTACCAGTGCTATTGATATTGATTTTGTTGACAATAAGACTCAAACAAGTCTTGACAAACAAAATAATACCAAATTAGAAGTGAAATCAATTACTACAACGACTTTGTCTATAAATGCAACCAAAGTGATGACCCCATCGTCAACGACAACTATTTCTGTCCAAACATCAATTGATGTGACATCTGATCCCACATTGAATTTGAGACCCGATTGGCAACAAAACTCAACCGAAACAATTGAATCCTTCAATGATATGAATTCAACGCAAAGCAATCATTTTTATGAAATGTTTCGCTACGAAAGTCTTAAACTAAAAGCCTTTGAATTGGAGAACAAATTGAAAGAACTTATGAATAAAAACCTATTTTATAGCATTGCTATACCGGCAGCGGTCGGAATAGCGGTGGCAATGGCTTCGGTGCTCCTATTCTGTTGCTGCAGAAAGTGTGGTAAATGTAGCGGTCGGTGCTGTTATCGGCTGCTCTGCTTCTGTTGCAATAGAAACCGACGAAACTATCGCTTGAAATACGCAAAGAGTAAAAATTTATTTGGCGACGAAAAAAATTACCTCTTAGTCAGTAATAACGAAAGCGATGCTGAAATTGAAACCTAGACATCAAATACCAGATCATTTAAGTTCAAAATTCTAATTTTTTGTGATAAATATCTGATACTTTTGTAATATTTTTAAAAAAACTTTTCTCACATTTTTGTATCAATAAATTCAAAACATTTTTATTCTAAAAATAATTAAAACATTTATTTAAAGCCCGACTAAAAGTAAGGCCACAAATAACTTGCAAAATATGGGGTAACTATAGCTGCGGTTAAATTCGATAAAAGGTTAACGCAATGGTTGTCCAAAATTTCGATTCCGTTAATATGTTTGACATTCGGTCCCATCTTTTCCACAATCTTTCCAGTCTTGGTATTCAAACCGGAGAACTGTAGAGTCGCTCCCAATATGGAGTCAATAATTGAACCGAAAAGACCACCAAAGAGGCCGACAATAAGAAGTGGTAATAATTGTGAAGGACTTGAGTGCTTTTCATAGAAAATTAGAGGAATATAGACGGCCAGACCGATGAACATACCACCCAAACCACTCAATAGCAAACCATATAGTGAAACGCCTCCATTCGTCCCCTTGGGAACCCTTTTAAATGATGTGATCAAAAGAGGATCACCAGGACTTAAGACACTGCCAAGTTCTGAAGCCCAGGTATCACCAATGGCACAGCTATAGGCACCCAAAACACTAATTATAAACCAGGATATGTTGTAGTGTCGGATGAAATCTATCGGTACTTCTCGGCAGCCGCTCTCCATTAAATAGAAGAGAGACATCACCGCAGCTACACCTCCATTGCAGATAACATTAATCCAATCTCTTTGAATGACCTTGCCCATGTCCTCTTCAAATTGACTCTTTATTTGTCTCTTAAATGAAGTCACTTTTGATGTCGTTATCGTACAGAATAAAAGAGATGCAGTAAAACAGTAATTACTGAAAGTGAGGACAAAGGCTAAAAAAGCCCCCAAAAGTATAGAAAACATATCAGCTAGAAACTTTTTCTTGGTCAGGTAAACAATGATAAACAACATTAACAGCAGTGAGAACATCCATCTCCAGATTGTTGGTTCTGGTCTTATGTCATGATAGGAATTGAAAACCTTAAAAGTAACATAGGTGAAATATATCGACCAAATTGTACATAAAATTTGAATCAATCTCATTTTATCTAATTGAATAACAAAATTGATTTGTTATTAAATAGCAATAATTTTATATTTAATTTCCTCTTATTTTGCACTCAAGTTATTAGTGTTTGAAACTAATTAAAAACTGGATATATGATAGTTATCGAGGTTTTATGAAATTATGGCTCATTTAGAGGAAAATTCAAAAAGTTTCCGACATTTTTATATTTATAAATTCAAAACTTTTTATTCAAAATACGAAATATTTATCATTTTTTGTTGACTAAAATAATTTCCACAAAAAACTGGCGAAATATGGGGTAACCATAGCTGTGATAAAATTAGATAAGAGATTAACAGAATGGTTGTCCAAAATTTCGATCCCAGAGATATGTTTAACATTCGCTCCAAACGTTTCCACAATCTTTCCAGTCTTGGTATTCAAACCGGAGAACTGTAGGGTCGCTCCCAATAACGAGTCAATGATTGACCCGAATAGTCCGCCAAAAAGACCGACAATTAGCAGGGGAAGAAATTGAGGAGGACTTTGATCATTGATTGAGAAGAGCAGGCAAAAGTGGAAAGCTGTGGCCACCACCACACCACCCAAAGCGCTCACTAACAGACCATACAAGGAAACGCCTCCGTTAGTCCCTTTTGGGACTCGTCTGAGTGATGTTAATAAATAGGGATCACCAGTGCTTAAGACAGTGCCCAGTTCTGAAGCCCAGGTATCTCCGTTGGCACAACTAATGGCTCCCAAAACACTGATTGCAAACCACGAAACGTCATAATCTTTAATGAAATCGATGGGCACTTCTCTGCAGCCGCTCCCCATTAAATAGAAGAGTGACATCACCGCCGCTACACCTCCATTGCTGACAACATTAATTGAATCTCTTTTGATGACATCACTATTGTCTTCATCGAAATTACTCTTTGTTTTAACCTTGAATTTGGTTGCTTTTGAAGACGTCATGAAAAATGTTAGAAGAGATGCAATAAAACAGTAATTACTGAAAGTGAGGATAAACCCTATGATCACCGCCATAATTATAGCCATCATATTTGCTAGATACTTTCTCCTGTTGACATAAATCATCATGAACAATACTAACAGAAGTGATGACACCCATCGCACGAGTGTCGGCTGTGGTCTTATGTTAGGGAAGGAATAGAAAACTTTGAAACTCAAAAAAATCAAAGATATCGACCAAATTGTGATCAAAATGTGAATTAATTTCATTTTGTTTTGATTTTAATTAAAGTTTAATTAATAATGAAATTCAAGTATTAATTTATTTCCTCGTATTGGAGGCATATTTATTCACTTCATTTAATAGAGG
>JAQFXL010001759.1:0-10607 GCA_034693445.1 Edwardzetes edwardsi
TGTGCACTTCCACTTGTGAGGATCAGTCGACTGAACTATCGGTCGCCATATAATTACTCAGAATTCATCAATTCTTTAGAAATCAGTGAATTCTGTTCACTACTTCTCAAACTTTTCTTATCTGATATCTAAACAAAATTAATAATCAACTCTTTATTCTGTGCTCCGACTTTTCACTTTACTCTTCCTTTAGTTTTTAAAATTAGAGATAAATTCGCAAAATATTCTGCTTTCAGTTCATTAAATAAACTCATTTGAAGAGTCGCTCAAATTTCTTTGAGTTTACTCTGCGGTCGACATGAATATTGTCTGTGTTTGAGTCTTGCAATGCATTTATCGATCCTATGCTAATTCCCAATCAAATAAGGCTTCCCTTCAATGACATTCAGTCACTCATTCATTGACTCGAGTTTTATTTTTTTTTAAAAAGCGTTTCTCAAATGAAAATGAATGGTATGACTGAGGACTCGAGACTTAAATTAAGGGGTAGGAAGTTTGGGGTAGACTCGTCAGTTCGTCTTACAGTCCGTTCAGTGACACACATGAGAGCTATTTTAAACCCTTATGATATTCAAACACATTATGTCATAATATGGCCCTCTTTTGCAAAATTATTATATGAAAGCACTTTTACATTGCAATAAAAGCCTCTTTTTTCAACTCAAATACTTTTTGATACAAAGCCTAATATGGATTGCTTTGGCTATAAATGCAATTTTCAAATGTGTTGAACTTGTAATTTATGTTTATTGCAAATACCAGTTAATACATATCTCATACATATCGCGTGTATTTTCGTAATGTCTTTAATCTTATTCTTCAATCTTTCAATTAATGAACACTTTTTTATATGAATGGCTGAAAATCATGATTATTATTACTATATAACTATTGACAGCATTTTGTGATTTTCATACTTTAATAAAACATTTTTCAATGTTTTCCATAAGAGATGTGTTGCCAAAAGTCAAGAGATAAGGGCATAGAGTTCGGTGAATAAGAGAGAGAGAGAGAGAGAGAGAGAGAGAGAGAGAGAGAGAGAGAGAGAGAGAGAGACTGTTATGCAGGAGAGAGAAACATAAGGAAAGAGAAAGTGAGTGAAAATAACATGTAAACTGTTATGGAAATAAATTATAGTCGACTAGAATTTAGATTTTGTTGAGCTCTTGTTTATTGATTCATATATACGATAGTAAGTAACGCCAAAATAAGCCATACTATGCCTACACTCACTCAGATTAATTTCCTAACGACTCTCCCTTATTTTTACGTTAAAATTGCTATATTCTTATCTCTCTCCCTGTCTCTCTCTCTCTCCCTCTCTCTCTCTCTCTCTCTGAAAAATTTGACAGAGATTTTGGTTAACGCGTTAAGCCTTAGACTATACGCGAAAACTTTGAGTGAAGTTAATAGAAAGGAAAAACATTGAACTTAAGTGAAAACGAAAGAAAAGGTATTGAAAATACAGTTTTATTGCCTAAACTGTGTTCCGTTTCAATCTAAAGGCCTGTTGTGAATACCAAAGCCATGGGAAAGGTTTGCTACTGATTTGGTCAGTTGGGTTAGTAGAGAATTTGACACAATGATGGATTAAGATGAGATAGAAATATCAATGAAAGAGATGTTGTGCCTCAAAGGCGACAAAAATATATATCGGCTTTACTTTTATGCCCACACAAAGTGTGTCTGCAATACGAGACAAAAACAGTGAATCCACACAAAAGGCATATGAAATGAAAAAAGCCATCTCTGCAGCACTGCATCACTTACTCTGGGTTTTCCAGTAGTTTCTTCTCTGTTCTCTGAGTGAGCAGTCAGTTGTCTATAGCGGTGTTGCCTCTCATGTAATGTTTCTTCACTGCACTGGAAATGTGCTCTCAAGTGAAGCCAGAATATGATTGTGCGTTAGGCTATTGGACTTTAGTAGGACTGACTGTCAACTCACTTGTATTGATATTATTTGTGATGATAATGTTGATGATGATAAGTGTGTCATATTAGTAGTGTTTGCCATTTCTGCCTTCAGTCTAGTGGTCCGATGGTGTGCTCTCAGTTTTGTCTGTGACTCAGGCAATGATTGTTTGTCATTGACAGTTGTCTTCGAGCATATCCGTTGGCATTAATAGCTATATGTAAGGTTTACCGCTTTCCTAATATCCAAAGCCTTTAGTTTGAGTCAATAGAGACATAGCTGTCATCACTCACTGTCCTCACTGTCCAACCGTTTACTAAATTATGTTATAAATGGTTTTCAATGTTAAACTCGTGGCCCATAATTTCGATCATAGTTTTGGTGCGCATATGAGTGCTGATCATTCAGACAACAGTCCATTTAAACATTGGCCATATTGTGTGCACAGTCATAGCCTGCAATGTGATACTGACCAGTATTATATTTTTGTTACACTTGTAGTGTTTCCATAGCAACCTCACGAATGAGATGATGAAAGCAGTGACAAAACAATGATGCTCCTGGCCTTTCTTATCACTTATGTGCTTATGTAACCGTTTCTCAGACATTACACCATCACATCTCCTCTAACTCTATGATAAGGCACACTATTGCTGGATAGTTATTATAAGATGGCTGTGCGCCTCTGCATTGGTATCAATGTTCTAGAGAAAAATATGTCGAATCCTACCTAAAAACTGTTCTGTCCACTGTCAAAGAGGTCTGCACCCAAACTATTAGAGTATTACCTCTACTGTTGGTATTGATAAGGCATTCACTGTTATTCAATAGTATTATCGATGTATTGGTTGGCATAGAATTGTTTGAATACTTTCCTATCATTACTGCCTTTCATTACTTCTTTATACCAAACAAAAGATGTATTTATTATTATTCAGATAAATATTACTTTTGATTTATGAAAAAACTACACAATTGTTGTGATGAATATTCTGTGCTCTCATTCAATGTTTTTCTTTTATTTTCATTATTTCATATCATTTCTCTATTTTGATATTAAAGTGCATTAAAACGATTTCGTGAATATAGCAATAAATAATAAAATAATACGAGAGAGCAGTCAGGACTCCCTTTTATGTATTTATTTTTATTTATCTCTCCTTTAGTCACAAATTATTATAATTCAAAAAAAACTTCAATTCATTAGAAGACAAATATTTTACAATTGTATGAAAATTTAGTATTTAATCCAATTTTAATTTGCATAAAATTTTTGCAAATATCATTGCAAAACATTTGAATAATTCAAATACATTAATGAAAGAAAAGTAGTGAAGAATTGTAATGAAAAATAAACGTATAATTTATAGACTGTTATTATATTTGAAACGTTTGGATAAAATATTTAATGCTTTTGTATCGTAATAAGTAATGTTAAGGCCTTTTGCTTCAAAACTACATTACTTTTATGTATTAACAAAACGTATATTCTTTTCGTTTTGTGTTTCTCTCGTTTTTCTGCTCAAATTTATGGTTAAAATTACCTAAACTTCACTCAATTTCTCATAGCTCTCAAATTGAATACTTTTCTGGTATTTAAGAGAGAAATACTCGGGAAGAACACATGAATGAGCAAAAAGAGTGAGGCCTGAGTAGGAGAATAGGCGGATGCCTTGCAATTAACGATATATCACTTCACATCTTTCCACTTCTTTTATTCAGTTTATATTAAATTATTTGCGAATCACTTAAAGATAACACAAAGAAAAGTCTCACTAAAGAAGAGTCGGAGTATAACATAATTTGATTTTTTGTATATTTTTCTCTCAAAGTCTTTCGTGTCGTTGAATATTAATGTAAACTTTTCGCAAACATTCAAAAAATGTTCACATCTTTTCTTATTTTTCAGGTTTTCATCCCTTCTGTGGCTGATTGTTGAATGAAATATCAATGGTTTATAAGTTTGGAAACCATTTTTATCAATGCATCCAAACTCAGTCGACTCCAAACCTTTGAATTGGGAGGAGTGACACCAGAGTCGTGTCGTTTAACTGGTATGGATTAACCCCCAAATGGGTCTAAAATGAAGGAAAGTGAAGATCGAAGAATGTATTCATTTCTGAGTTTAAAATATTTTGTAATATTTTGTGCACTCATTCTGTTTGACTGCAGAAAATGTTACGCATTTTGATTACATTTAAATAGCGATGCATTTCATAAGACATTAGTTCTTATATTCTGTGTTATAAAGAGTGTGGATATTATTGATCTGAAAATATTACTCTCTTTTCATCCCTTTTTGCGCAACATTTAACAGAAAAGAAAGTGAACTAAAATTTCCATTCCGTTTCTCAAACGAAAGAAGGGAAGAGCCAGAGATTGGCGTCACATCGCAGAGGCCTATGCTATGATATGCTATCTATTCTGTGCAAACATGGCTAAAATATGCTCAACTTTTTCATTTAGAAATTGTTTCGTTCACTCATTATTTACAATTGTTTATATCTATGGATCATATATGCCATATATGAATGCGGTCTCACTTTTCTGCTCTTCCCTACAGTTATATATCATTAGATAATACAATAGACGGATAAATGCAGTTTTTGGTACACATTTCTCCCTCGACCTTATATTCATGAATATCACAAACATTTAATATAAGAAAAGTACATATTTTTCATTCTTCATATTTGTTTGCTTTAGTTTTTTCTCCTTTAATATTGAATTTTGTTGAAGACTTCTGATAGAAATTTTCAAATGTTTGTCGATAAGTAAACTCTTCAGAAAAGTAAATATAATTTGTGCGCTATTTTTGCACAAATAAGTATATAAATTGAATCAATGATCTCTCGTATAACAAATGTTTATATGATTTTGGTTTGCATTTCAGAGACATTTTCAAAGTTGAATTGATTTTTACTATCGTTTAGATTCCGTTTCATTCCATTTCTTTTTTCTGATTTTAAATTATATCCGTCTCTCAAAGTATTCCTAAAATCAATAGAAATCACCCAAACTTTCGCCGAGTTTTGATTGTATTTGATATTCAGTTCAGCGAAGAATTGTCTCTAATTTTCTTGTGATTGTTATTCAGGAAAAACAGTATTAATTGCTTTCGGCTGTAATTCTATACTTAAATCCGAATAAACCGATTAATTATTCATTTTTAGTCAACTAATGATATTATTTCACCAAAAAATAGAATTAATTACAACCACGAGTATAAATTTAATCCCCTGTTAGACGAGTTCCCAACATGGTCCCTATGATCATGCAGTGTAGCTGACCCTTTTAATTTCTGCCCTAGTGAATTGGATCCGGACGAAAAAAACCAATTGCTATTCAATTCAATTGAAGTTAAATGATTCAACTAGATTCAAGTCTATATTTTATTCTCAATTTATGACTATAGTCCTTTTCATTCTTGGTGGTCGTCATTCAAACTCAACAAACAACTAGAGAATAGAGAAAAGCTTTATGTTGTGCTAAAGTATCTAAAAAACTGATTGTTTTTCAAAGAATAATTTATTTCTGAGATTTACTATTTGATAGTCTCTTAATGGCATCGAGTCGTGAATCTCATGACTTATTCACTTAAATAAATAAAATGACTTCATTTAAATGAATGAATGACAGCATTGAAAGCATTTCATTCTTCATAATTAAGTTATTTTATGTAATTTAACGGAAAAATTGAATTAATAGAGTTTTGAATGAAATAAAATTTCACAAACTATTAAGTTTGAGACGAGTTTAGAGCCCATCACTTGTGGTCATCAATCTTTTAGGCGCTAAATCTCAGAGACTGTGTTTCGCCAATACTTTTGATCATTAGATGAAAAATAATTTTTTTTCATGCCTTCAAATTTCCATTTTTCTGTAGAAATACTTTAATATAATCGTTATTTTTTTTATTTAATTTAATTCAGAATTTTCAGTCATATTTCAAATTTAAATATACAAAGAAAACAGTGATTTGCCTCTCATTTCAATACTTTTTGATCCCATTTTTCACAAAATGAGATTTTCTAACAGAAAATTCTTAAAATTTAAATCTTCAACAAAAACAGAGAGAAATTGGTTTCGAAACGACGAGAAAGTAATTAAAAACACGAAAATTCATTATAAGTTTGATTCAGTTTTGTTATCATACTTTCGTATAAACTGGAAGTAATTTTATTGATATTTTGATGGCTCAAACTTCTAAATTGAATATAGAACAATAATTTAGAGTTATAGACCAAGATAAAAAACGCAGAGAAATAAAATTTGAAATAAAAATAATAAAATGCGAGCTTTGAATAGAGAAATATTTGAGTTGCAAATAAAACTTTATGACTGAATGCTTTTAACTGCGCCAACGATTTCTCAATAATATTAGGTTTTGTTGTATTTTCAATCCATTTAGAAGTATTGGTGCTGAGGATGAGGCCAACTATGAGCTCAATATTATTATTATTATTATATCGTCGTATATCTGACACATTAGTGAAGCTCTGAAGAGAAAACTAATAGAAATGTTTGGTTCAATCGTCGCCTCATGTTTTAGTTTAGTTGCCTTTTCTGTCAGATAGAGATTCTGCGGTAAGTTATTGGACTTTACAATAAGTCTAAATTCAATTCAATGGACAAACAGTAGCACCGGAGCCTCACATTTGATTTCCATTCGCACAGGGAAGCAAAAATAAATCTCTGATTGAAAATCAGTGCATAGCTATGCCATAGCTTTATATAAATTCTGGTTTTATCTCCATTTACTGTTAACAGTTCCCCTCAAAACCAATCATACGATTCCTCTTATTTTACTCTTATTTACGACTTTAATGTATTTCAGAGAATATAATTTCAATCTTTAAATCTCTCCAATAGTTTAGGATTTGATTCTCACTTCAGTTGACTGAAAATATCGTCAAATATTGAGTGAAGAACT
The DNA here is from genome assembly GCA_034693445.1 of Edwardzetes edwardsi. Classification (NCBI taxonomy): domain Eukaryota; kingdom Metazoa; phylum Arthropoda; class Arachnida; order Sarcoptiformes; family Ceratozetidae; genus Edwardzetes; species Edwardzetes edwardsi. Next base: position 6,846 of record JAQFXL010001759.1, read on the forward strand.
GTTTCCAAAGAAGAATATATTTCTTTTATTTGCGATCATCGGTGGCATAACTAGTGATGTGACGCTTGACTTTGATTTAAGAGTCACTTTAGTTTTGTTATAAATCAAGTATTTTACGGCCGTTTGACTTAACACCGAACCTAACATTTGTCAGACATTTGAGCACAAAATGCGCCACAAATTGGCTTAACTTTTTAAACGCCCGAATTATCATTAATAGCGTCGTTACCACTACCTCCTAGTCTTGAAATAAGGATAATTTTTTCGATTATAATTGAGGTTTTCCTATCGTAGTTAAAGCCATACATTAATCCTCGTTAATGTGAAATCTTTGTGCGAACTCACAGTTGTGTTGAAAAAACCCAAATTAGATGAGACTTAGAAAGTCTTCAGACACTAAACTATGAGACAAAGGCTTTACAAACCAATTACTCCCTAATATAATATTATTTATTCTGAGCAAATCTACAGCTTTTAAGGACTCAAACTAATGCTATTTTTTGTTAGCCATTCAAAGCCTCGATGAGTGTCGACATCATTAAAATTGTTAATAAAAGTCAACGCATAAGTTGGAGTCCCTTCTTATGCCAAACCATTTAAAGTGTATGACAATAGGTATGACCAGACATTTTGCACACACATCAGATTATAGCCAGCGTAGGCAGTGAGCAGTTGTTACTAGAATTTCAATCACTTCTTGAGCTCAGTCTCTTGTAAGCGATTGAGTAGTGTTTAGAGTATTGGAGCCGATAGTTATCATAAGTGTTCGGCTAATCGTTAGCTTAAGTAGAAATGAAAATATAGTGGTTTGAAGTCAATACTGGTCTGTCGTATATGGAGACGAACGACAAGATTTCGCAGATGAAGAAAAAGTAGAGAATAAGTGATGAGAAAAAGCAAAGAAATCAGCAAAAGTTGCATTCGATGCACATCACAAACGCAACGTCTGAACCCAGTGCTTATCTTTTGCATTTGACAGGTGCACACAGCGAAAGAGAATGTTATGCCAATGCTTCAGTGCTGTGCGATGCCAGAGCACACATAGACCATAATATGTGTCGTCAGTATTGGCCAAAATGCAATGCATCGCTTGATTGTCGCATCTGACAGACCGCTATTGCAGTTAATATTGATTAGGTCTACGAGTGCCTCAACAAAAGCATCTGCTCATTGATTTTAGTCAACTGGGTCTTTGTTCGAGTATAGATGTGTGCACTCTGACAACACTCTCTGCAAGTCTGTGTTTGTGTGCCTCAAATCTACTCAACTATACGTTAAACCATTTTCACAAATTTTCATTCCTATTATCACATTATCTGTCCATTGAATTGTCGATAAAGTAATTGTAATCTATTCTTAACTTCTTTCTCAAAAAACTCTTCATTTTCTCTCCACTGTATTAAACACATGACTTAAGTCTTCTAAAAGTCATTTAAGGCTCAAATTCTGACCACTCAATGGCTTTAATGAATAACCATTACTTCTGTCATCAATTCTTCACAATTGGTTGTCCGAAGTGTGCTTGATCTTTTGTCTCAGCCATGATTTAAACCTTGGTGAGCAAAGCATCAAGTACATCTCTGTCAATCACTCTCAAAATTCAATCTAGAATCTATTGCTCTTCACTTTCATTTTGATTCAAAAGATTAAAAGTCTAATTCCGATAAAATTTTTGTTTTTTATTTTGTTTTTCAATAGAATTTGTCATTAAATCTAATTAATTAATGTTTTGATTAATACTATTCAATGTTTAATCAAATGACAGACAATTAATATCTCTGAAAATTTATTTCAGAATTATGTCTTATTTTGTCAAATCTTCTAATAATTCAAACATTATGTCCGATATTTTTATAATTTCTATCGAGAAGTCAATAGATTTATCATTTGAACAGTGATTGATGAATAACAAGATAATCAATTCAATCGATTGCCATTCAGTAGAGCCGCAAATTAGTTCTCTTTCAATGGATGCTGGAGTCAGACATTCTCTCCAATTATTTAATTAAGACTTCAATCTTTAGTTGTGAATAAATTATTATCTTTTTATCTCTTATACAGAAGTAATATATAATAGAAAGTGTTGTAAATTATTTCCTCTTTAACCGCAAAGAAAATGATTTTCGGATAATTACATAACGACTTCTTCGCCGAAAAGACGTTTCGGATTTCATTTGGCAAACATTAATCTTCGACGATATCTGACGCCAAATGGTTTCGACTTTCAGTGCTTATGCTGTGGGGCCTCATCTGAAATCTTGTCTCCCTATTGACCTTTGACTTGTCAAATGGTCATAACCTCAGATATGTTTAGGTGAGCAAAATTTCAGGTGATTCCTATCAGACACACAAAACAACGAAAGACTGTCGCAAATTGTTCTGATGTTGAAAATTGCAAAACCATTCCTCAAATCCAAGAATATTTGTTTGAAAGAACTCAACGATTATATTAAAATTCAAATATCAGAAGTCAAACGCTTTTCAAAGGGAAGTCTTCTGTCATATATTGAGCGCAAAAATTGTATATTTGAAGAATTCCTTCAGGAAAATGGTTGACTCAAATAGAAGTGGTTTTTGAGAGTCAGAGCTCTAGAAATACATTTATAACAATTCCAACAAATATTCGCTTTTTATGAATAATTTTTGTTTTATAAGAATATTCTCTTTTTATCTCTTATTCTTTGTTTCATAAATTCATTTTAATTGTCTTTTGGGTGACGTTTCTTGAGTTCAATATTCTCATCAATGGCTTAGAGCTAAGAATCAAAGCATTCAAAATTGTTTGATGCAATTTGTCATCAAAACAGACACTTATTATTGAATTGCTATCGAAATAAAAGATTTACATCAGAATATTTGTGAGTATCGAACCCCAGAGGCTATAAATCATTTGTGACAATAGATCACAAATTCTTGACTGCTTTAAGGGCTAAGATTGCAATTGCAGTATCTCTTCAATTGTGCGGTTGTGCCATATTTCTCGTGTCTTTCGGGTCTTCCCGTCTTTGCGGTCATCGTTTGAATCGTATGGGAAAGAGATTTCTTTCTTTTCTCAAATTAATTGAATGGATTTTTATCTGTAATACAAACAGATCGGTAACAACGCACAAGTAGTCTGTGTTTAAATTATTCGTAGTCCTAGTGATGAGCAATATATCAAAACCATAAAAGAACAGACATCTCCATAGAGAATCGGCTAACAATTGAAATGTTATTGTGCAAGATTACCAATGATTTAGGTCTTCAATCGAAGCATACAATACAGCCGTTCCTCAAATTCTTTATTAGATAAAACTGAAGCGCTTTATAAATGTATTACTCATTTGGTTTTGAATAACGGTTTCACATATTTTCATGTCATATAAATTCATTATTTCCTAATTCAGTTTATTAAACATTTGGTTTCGAGAATATTTATTTTCAACTGAAACTATGAACTTACACATTTTTTTTCAGTCAGTGAATTTTTGTTTAATTGAGTAAAGTTTAATTAACTACGAAATTCATCCAAAATTCAATTACTAGTGAAAAGTCGAGTCATTTCGAGTATTTCGAGAAGTTTTTCGAATATTTGATTGATTACAACATAAAATCATTTTTTTCATTTTTCTATCAAAGATACTGTACTCCAAAGAGTTTCCGTCAGTCAGTGGACAGGTTTATGGACTTCACAAGAACTCATTTATGTGTTTTTGTGATGAACTATTCGCTTACTGTTTCAGATTTTCTGTCGGTATATAATCTAAGAGAAAAATATATATA
>JAQFXL010001760.1:0-10602 GCA_034693445.1 Edwardzetes edwardsi
ATGACGAAACAGATGAAGAAGGAGAAGAGAAAGTGGAAAACTCAGAATCAGAAAAGATATCACCGGAAACCTAATGACCAAAAGTGTTGAATCAAAAACTGTTTAGAGAATAAAGAAATTCTTTGATTTATTTGATCACTACTTCTCTTAACTCTTGAATCAAAATTTATATTATTTCGTTAATTGAATTTTATTTGATTTCTTATACAATTTGAATATAGAATCTCATTGTTAGCATCGAAAGATGTCTAGAGTCCAGTCCAGTCCAGACCAGTCCATCTCCAAGTTGAAGGTTCTGACTCTCACTACAGAGATAATGTATTTAACGAAATGAAGATAATTCTCTCGCTTTAAAGCGGAAAAGATTGTCATCCGAATCGACATCTTGTGATCTGTGTATATCTTCGGCTAAATATGTTATTCTGTTCTCATTTATCGACGTTTTGGGCAATTATCCGATTTGGCGAAAGAAGACGAACAGAAGAAAGTCTTTTATGAGACACACATTTATAAAGTGATTATAAAGATCTACAAAAGACGACAGGATTTTAGTCGAAATTAACAAATTATTTCATATCTTATACTGAATCTAAAGTTTTACTCTCATTAAGACTCAAAATACTAGTGTTTTAGTACTTAAACAAAGACTAAACACGAGATTAAGAAATAATTTGAACTAAAATTAATTTTCAAACATTTATCTCTAGTTTTTCACAAAACTGTTAGAAATTAATGTCATCCGAATCGACATCTTGTGATCTGTTCCATGTCTATAAGTGGATATCTGTGGCCACATGTGTTATACTTATTCTGTTCTCATTTATGGACGCTTTGAAAAATTTTAATGAAATGGAAACAAATGATGAAAAAAGGAAAGTCTTTTATGAGACACAAATTTATAAAGTGATTGAAAACTTGAGTCAATTTGTTATTTGTTGCTATGGTTTGTACGCTGACAGCTCTGAAGACTATAAGAAGGTCCTCGTATTCGATGCCTGTCTCTCAATACTATTCCTCTACAAAATAGTTATTCTGATTCTGGACTTTACTATCGGCCGTCTGTTGTCAATGACTGCCATCACATGTCTTGTTCTTATCTCATGGCTGTACTTATGTGAGATCAACAAAAGTAGGAAAACTGATCCATCAAATACCAAAGACGAAAGGATTTTAGTCGAAATTAACAAATGATTTCATAGTTTTTAATATAAAACATTTTAAACGTTTATTTGATTTATTCCGGAATTCCATTAAATGAAAATTTTTCAATAACCCAGTGTTTCGTCCCGTGATTTGCGAACAGAATATTGTTTGCAATCATTTGAAAAACAATACAATTGTTAACATCATTCGAGACATTAATTTCGAATTCAAATAACTATTTTAATAACAATTTAGTGAATCGTTGACTGAAATATCTTTTGTGTTAAACCTGTTGAAGAGATGGGCAATTGCTGTGGGATTTTCTGCTTTTACTGCTGTTGTGGTAACTGTTGTGCTAAAGAAGACAATAAACATGAAGTCAAAGAGTCGTCACCAAAGTCGAAATCAATGAAAACAGTGACCGACTATTCGAGTCCTTCACAACTGGAAGTTCACGACTTGACTACTGTTCTCAGCGTTTCTAAAGTCAGTCCCAAAATATTGATAGAATTACTGACTTCGAAGGGCTACAAATTGGAGGGAAGGATTGGTTCGGGTACTTATGCCACAGTGTTTAAGGCCAAAGTCCTCGTCGAACGCAACCAATTGAACATCGATGACATCATTGCCTGTAAAGTAGTGGACATTTCACAGACCAAAGACAGTGTCCAACGTATGGAAGAAGTGAAGAATGAGTTGTTTTTGTCGGAAAAGATGAAACACTCGAACATTATTAGAATTTACGAACACTTTATTGTCGACAAACACTATCTCTACATATTCATGGAGTACGCCTCCGGTGGAGACCTATGCAAACACCTGGAACAATTCGGACCATTCAATGAAAATGACTGTAGAATTTGGTTCAAACAAATATTGAGTGGAGTCGCGTATTTGCACCAACAGAAGGTGGCGCACAGGGATCTCAAACTGCAAAACATTCTTCTCAACGAACAAAAGACAGCCCTTATCTCTGACTTCGGTTTAAGTCAAGTTTCATTCAGAAGTGATCGGCCCGGAAGAAAAGGAGGCGTCCAATGGTCCAGAAGCTATTGTGGAACTTACCCTTATATGGCACCAGAGATCGTGAAGAGCGCCGGCGGACCTGTATATTACGACCCATTTGTCGCTGATGTCTGGGCTCTTGGGGTTATTCTGTTCCTCTTGTTTAATAAGAACTATCCCTTCAACCCACAGAGCAGACGATTCTTAGACAAAATGTTAAATAAGTCAATGAATTGGAATTCATATCAAAGTCCGAGCAAAGGATTGAAACAATTATTAAACAATATCTTCGAACCCGACCCCGACCTCAGAATCAAAATAAAACATATATCTCAACACTATTGGGTCTTAAATACAGCGCCAAACACCGCACCAACTGATCCTTTGACGGAAATAACTGAAACACTTACCGATTCAACCGTTTAATAGTTAACTTCAACTGTTCTTCACTTATATTCAAACAAATACTTCTAAATATAAAACTATTTATTTTTCTCCAATGAAATACTCAATAAATACTTTAAAATAAAATAGTTTTTTTTATTAAACTCTAAAATTGTTTCAAACTTTTTAATACCTGATTGAAGACTGAAACTTATTGTCACATATTTTAAAGGGCCTGACATTCACGTGATTTTGATTTCAGTTTCGAAAACCATTTGAAAAAATATTACAAATACTCAAAATTTTGTAATTCATTTCAAACTAAAGAATGAAAAGGATTTCAAATATAGTCTACTTTTGTTTGATTTCATTTGTCGTGAGAATCATTTGCAAGGATTCTGTGGAGCAGATAAACCTTAATCCCAGAAATGTGAAGAATGTGAAGAACGGCGAATCAATTCGAAAGTTCTGTTCGTATGTCAATCCTATAGTCCGAGTCTATGCGGCCGTTGAGGTAAACAAAGCATTGCTTATGATTATCACAATTCAAAAACCAGGAAACAAAGAGCCTAACGATTTCACTGTTATAAAAGTACTTTATGTCGATAAAGAGTATGGAAATAACCCTTTAGCTCATCTGTACGAGGCAAGGCGATGGGGTGATATGGAGAGGTTTATCAATGCTGTTACTGCAATGTTATCAATGCAATCGCTGTATAGGCGTAACTTTGTTTTATTCAGAGCTTTGAATTACAAGACTATGACATTCGCGAACCAAACCTTTCATGAACTCCATTACTTCAGTTTCGTAAGAATTATATCTTTTATTACCTTTAGTTTTAATTATTCTTTTGACTGATAGCACGACAGAGCGACTGAAGCTTTGGAATTGGAAGTAAACCTGGACGAAGACAGACCACAGCCACCATTCAGAATATTGAACCGGAAAATGGTTTATCAACAATATAATGACCGAAACAATGATAAGTCAGTGTTTTTGAATTTGGAACTCCTTTACCACCATTTTCCCAAAGAGATTAACATCACTGATATATTGATATTCAATCGGTTCATGGGAACCAGAAATCCACCAAGATACAATGCTATGGTCTACACATCCGGTCAGACATTTCATACAAATATGAGAATATTTGAAATAATTGATTTGAATTTGAATTCCAATCCAATTACTAATTACAGAGCGTTTGAAAAACGGGGAAGACTTCTACGCCCGACACTATCTCACGGGAACGGCCATACATTACAAACCTGAAAATTCAAATGACTACGACTTTTGGCGGATGGACTGGAAGTTTGACACAAATGAAAAATCCTGTAAACAAATGAGGAATAAGGTTTGGGCCGTCACTCAACTCCACCAATATATCGGACAAAACGATTACAATGCCTTCAAATTTGTCGAATTTTATGGCACTGAACACAGAGTCTTGGAACTACTCTTTTTTAACCAAGGCAATTCTTTTGAAATAGTAGGCGACGAAGACTGGGATAATATGCGATCGAATTCCCTTTTCTTGAGCTGTGCGCCCGAACCGACCGTCGCTTCGGATCCTCTAATCGATTGCCGACGGAATGAAAAGTTGAGTCCAAATTATAGTCGAGAATCCGATCGGATTAAAGACGACCACATTTACGGATCGTCTCAAAAGAACGAGTCGTCGCAAATGTTTTGGGTAATTGTAATTAGAATTGATTCTAGGCATAAATTTTAACAACTTGATTGTCAATAGCATTGGTTTTTCATCTTGGCATTGATGGTCGCAATCTTATCATTTACTGCATTTGGCATTTATTTAGTGGTTACTGCAGACAAAGTGCCCAAATCTGTCCCTAATTATTATTAAAAGTTCATTCAAATTACAACTCATTTTCAATGCATTTATTTTCATTGAATTTATTCAAAGAATTAAATTATTTTAATTTTCTTTACATTTCATCTTTGAATCTATTGATAGCTTTTTGTAACTTATTTTAAGTTAAATGAAAACTTTTTGAGTTCCGTTTTCATGCGTTGAAAGTCTCGCGATTTATACACTTTTCAAAAGAAAATATTATTTTGAAAAACAGAGGAATTTTGACTATTTTTGAGATAAACTTTTGATAAAAGGACGAAAATGACCTCATTTACAAAGATTGTCTTCTTTTGTTTGTTATTATTTTTGGTGAAAACCAATGGTGAGAGTGCTGTAGAGGAGAGAAATCCGATACCAATTCGAGGATCAGATCCGTCATATGAAGTATATGGGCCACCACAGGATTTTTGTGCATGGAGAAATAGCCAAGTTCGAGTTTATGGCGCCGCATATACAGATCCGGACCATATTATAATGTATCTTACCATTCAAAGAGCAGATAGGGATACAGAGCCACGGGTCAAGAAACTCATGCGAACCATTTATGTCGACAAAATAGATCCTCAAAGGCCTTACTCACAATTTTTTGAGACCGAGCACTGGAGTCAGTTGAATGTTGCTCTTGCTAAGTACCAATTCTCCTTCAAATTTATGTTCAACGCCTATAACTATCAAGAGCAAATGTTCTTTAAAAATGAAGCTGAAAAGGTGAATGGTCAACTCAATTGGAATCTTCATTACGTCGCTTCAGTAAGAAATTTAATTTATGATTGCCTTTAGTTCCTGTATTTCATGTCTTTATATCATTAAAAGACCGATAATACGACTGAAGTCTATGAACTTGTATTGAATAGACCTGGAGCACAGTTTTCGCTTTGGAACAAAAGGATGGTTTATGACGGAAATGAAGACAACTCGGGATTCATTAATTTGAAACTACTTTACCTTCACTTTCCGGATGGGGTCCAAATCACTGATATATTGGTAGTCCATCGAAAATACAAAGATGATGAAGCACCAAGATACAATGCTTTCGTCTACACTGCAGGTCAGACTCCTTACAAATATTTGAGGCATATTTTAAACTGATTTAAATCACCAGAGAAATTGAGTAACAACTCATACATGTATATGAGACATTATCTCAATGGGACGGCCAGATTCCACCGCTCTTATGACTACAGTTATTGGCGAATGAATTGGGAATTTGACCAAGAAAACAAATTCTGCACTCGTTTGCTGTATAGAGTGCAGGCAGTGACTCAAATTTACCAATACATTGCTCAAGACGATTACGTCGCCTTTAAATTCATCGAGTTCTATAACATTAGACATAGAATCTTGGAACTCGTCTTTAGAAACAAAAGCAATACTTTCGAGCTTTTAGGCGACCACTTGGATGATATGAAAATGAATGAGTATTTGTTGAACTGTAAGGTCAGACCTAACCAGACCTCCATATCAGATCCTATCATCAATTGCAGAGATAATAAAAAGTTGAATCAAGATGCATCAAAGAACCAAGATGCTAATCGAAAAGAGTTGAACCACTTATGGGTAAAAGTAATCATTTAAAACAAACATTAATTTCTTTAATATTTTCAGTATTACTTCGGTATCTTTGCAATGATTATCGCCATTATTGCGTTTATCGCGTATGGGATCCATTTGATGGTCTCTGAAGACTAATCAACTTTCGATGACCATCGATGAGAAGATTTTTTTCAATACTTATTTCTAATAATAGTTTTTAAAAAAATAAATTCAAAATTTTTAAATTAACGATAAGTTTTTGCATTTATTTTAATCAATGAATTGAGTAGTTTGTCCTAAGAATGACCAGAAATACTCGAGTCAAGTGATCGCGCACTCAATTACTTGATTAGAATTCATTGTCTGACAATTATTTTGAAAAAACATAAAAAATAGATTTATTGACATTTTTTCGTTGAAAGACAAATGTTCGCCAAAATGAGAATCTTTTCATTTTTAGTCTCTTTTCACTTTTCACTATTTCTTAATGAAATCCATTGCAATGGTCTGACTCAGGAGGAGCTCTGTCCTACTGATGAGAAACGTCAGTTCACGAATTTCAAGGTAAACGCCGCCTTCAAGATTGGGAAATACATCACTGTTATCGGACAACTGTGGAGGGAATCTGAGTCACCATCTGATGCGAAGAACGCAACCATTCGTGTACTTCATATCCCAGAAAAGCTGGACCCGACTCGTCTCGACAAACCCTATAACTTCTTTGAAGCCAAAGTTTGGAATGAAATCCAAGGCATTGAAGACAAGAAGAAAATCCAATTCGCGTTCAATACCGACAAAATGGATAGTATTTTCATCCTTCAAAAAATGTCTGAAATTGTGTTCGTAGTTCAGGTCTGTTCCTCTCATTCTTGACCTGTCTTTTCAATGAATGCATTCTTTTAGGACACAAACACAACGACTGCCTATCAGTTCGATTACAACAAAATCGAGTCCTCAAAAGAGCCCACTTTTGACCCGAGGTTTGACGTCAAAAAAGTTTACGACCCGAGCGATGGATTCGATGAATCGGAATATTTGAATATCAAGTTTTTGTTAATCCATTTCCCTCATGGGGTCAGAGTCTTATCAATTTTGATATTCGACAGAACCCGAGGCGCTGTCGTCCAGCTTTCAGATCAGTTCAAACCTAAAATGAGATTAATTACACAAAATTATCCGACATATTATGCCATCGTTTACACCGAGGGTCTGATAAAAACTAATTGACTAAACTTTTAGGATAACTATTGATTTTTCAATTTTAGAGATGTTCAAAGGAAAGCCCTATTACTTCAGACACTATATGAGAAGCGAACGCCACAAATACAAAGATTTTAAAGGAAGCCGAGACTACAACTTCTACCGATTGGACTGGTTTTTTGATGAGAACATCGACTTTTGCGACGAATTGTCCAGAGCTCCCACTGCTGTGACTTTACTCAGTAAGCGGGAGACCTTCGTTTCCATCAGAGATGAGAACAAAGTGGTTATTCATTTCATGGAGTTTTATGGACTCAAACATAAGTTAATGAAAATATCGTTTGAAAGCCAATGGTTTGATAAGTATGTCATCGCAGAGGAGAGCCTCAAAACAAATGTCCAAAGCGTTGAGGTCAACAATGGTGAGGCACTTCTCAACTGTAAACCCCATCCGATCTCAGCTAATCCCTCACCTATTCCCTGTGAGGACTATCCCAAGGAGATGGAGGACGCCATTCCTAAACAGGGTGAAACTCTTTTTGAATCACAAGATTCGGAACAATCGACTTCCTTTCTGGTGACTAAATAGGCCTTTATTTGGTTCAAACCTAATTTGGTTCAATTTTTTTCAGTTCACATTTGCATTAATAATAATTATTTTGGTGATTGTTGTCCTGATGGGTGTCGGCATCTATTTAACGGTTAGCCCTAATTGAAAGACATAAACTCGTAATCCTTTTGTTTTAAACACAATTTTAAGATTCAATAAAATGTTTATTCAATTATTTTTGACATTTTTATCATTTAATTAATTAGTAATAGAAAACAGTGTTTGAGTGGAGGGCTGACCTGAGACCAGACCTTATTCACAAAAATACAGTTTGTAAGTGAAAACCTTTGATCTGGTTTTGTCTGATCGGTCGCGCGCTTAGGATTTCATAACAAATTTGAACAAATCTCTAATGATTTTCATCATTCGTTTCGAGACATAGAATTGAAATTCATTTCAATTAAACACAAAAACATTTTAACGAAAATTTATTCCAAAAATGTCTCAAAAAGTGATTTATATTTTGGTTATGATTTCTATTTATTTAATAAATGGTAAGTCTTTTCAAATGATTGATAACTTATTGAATAAATTGTGTCAAACAGTGAGGGGACAGTACTATTCGGAACCCGATTTGGAAAATGCAAGGATACCATTGCAATGGAGGCAATTATGTGGTTTCCGTTATTTCCCGAAGAATATCACTTTCCCTCAGAAGTGTTTCAAGAATTTATTAGGATATCGACTGCTTTCCAATCCCGTCACGAGCTTTAGAAAGCCTGGGAAGCCTTCGGGCAGAATAATAAATGGACGCAGTGTTAAGTCCCGAGAGTCTCCGTGGACAGTGCAAATCGCTGAAAAATTCTTGGATGCTAACGGCAGGGTCATTTCAGATGAGTGGTTGTGCACAGGTGTTCTCTTGACTATGAGACACATTCTGACGGCAGCCCATTGTCAAAAGTCAGACATAATTTGCATTTATCTAACTCTTAAACAACTATTTTCTACTCAAAGACCCGAAGCGAATACTAGAGTTTATGTGGGGAGCGATCGGTTTATGTTTGGGTGGTTTACCGATGCTATTCGCACATTCACCAAACACCACAATTTTGAGATCCGAATGCCTGATGGTTCGGTGACACAAGATCCCAACAATGACATCGGTATGATTACACTCCGCACACCCATCGATTGGCAACGACGTGGAAAGAGGAATAACAGCGAACAGCTCTTCATTAATACCATTTGTTTACCAAAAGAAGAAGCTTTCATTCAAAATGGTTTGATTGTCGACCCCTTCTCTGGAAATCCGTACACAAACGCAGCGCTATTCGGTTTCGGAATAATCAGGGCTCAAGAATTGCCCAGAACCCTTCAGAGAGGCGATGTTTTGGTCAAATATAACGATATTTTGGACCCCACTTTGTTCGAAACCAAAGCCGACGCGAGTGAGACGAGAGCTTGCAATGTCAGATATTTACCAAGTACAATCAATTTCGTCACTGAATTCAATTTAATCCATTTCAGGGCGACTCCGGCGGCGGTTTAGTTCAGTATTTGGATAAAGAGGAAACCAGAGCTGTCTTAATAGGAATCGACAGCCATTTCATCAATAAGTTACGAATTGCGAGTCCTCCCTGTGATGTGCGACACGTAGGAAAGGCCTTGGCCACAAGAGTGACAAGACACCTAGATTGGATTAATAATCAAATTAGACCATAAATTCTCAATTAATAAAAAATTCTCACTTTTATTACATTTTAAACGTTTTATAGAAAATATGATTAGAAATAAAATTGTTTCAATACTTCAATTCCATCACTATTTCTGTGTTTGAAATTATATTCAAAGATATTTTCAATTCTATTGATGTCTTTTGAGAGCCTCAGAGATATTAAAAGAGAAACAAAAGATTATTACAATAAAAGACATTTAAAAAATTGTAGAAATTAGTGAAAAACAGAAACTTTGTTTCAATTTTATTTTTATTGACATTTCAAGAGAATTAATAATCAAATAAATCAAAGAATTTCTTTATTTTCTGAACAGTTAGTGATTCAACACTTTTGGTCATTAGGTTTCCGGTGATATCTTTTCTGATTCGGAGTTTTCCACTTTCTCTTCTTCTTCTTCTTCTTCATCTGTTTCTTCATCTGCATTGTCTTCATCTCCTTCTTCGTCATTCTCTTCTTTTTCCTCTTCTTCTTCGTCCGATTCGATCTGAGCTGCAATGAAAAAGAGGACAGCGTTTGGAACCAAATCCGTAGCGATTTTCAGTCCCAAACTCCAGTCTTCAATCAGGTATTCCTCCAAATCATTATCTAGTTTGGAGTCGTCTTTTGGATCTTCTGGAGGATCGAAGAAATAGAAGAAAGAACTGTTTCTCAAGTCTTCAACAGATTTCTTGTCTTTACTTTCAGTCAGATTTTTGCCAGTTTTCCAATCGATATGACATCCCTTTCGTTGAGTAACGAGCCATGAATTTGTGCCAAAGAGATATTTGGGGTCCGGTTTGTACTCCAATTGGTATTCCTTTGTGAGGACTTTATTCTCGAAGAACTCATTCGCTTCGAATCTAAACTCAAGAATCAGTTTCTGTGACGTCTTTATGGCGGCGATGTCTTTGAGATGTAAAAGAGCCAAATCATCGCTTTTTGTAACATAAGAAACGATTTCATCGCAGAAAAGCATTGCTTTTAACCAAAAGCCCGGAATTCCAAACACACCGACCGTTGACTTTTCAGATTCGACCGTTTCTTCCCAATGATATTTCCACTCTTAATCTGTGGGTTCAACACTTCCACTGATAATATCTCGTCTCCTGTTGTAGATGTCATCAAATTTGGTGCGAAACTTAGACTCAAACACTTTGAGGAACTCCTTTTGCAGTTCACCGTCGACTTGAAGTTTCTT
>JAQFXL010001761.1:0-10599 GCA_034693445.1 Edwardzetes edwardsi
AATGATTTGATAGACAAATAGCAAAGTTTATATTCATTTATTAGTTTGACATAAATTCAGTGATTTTTGACTGTTTTGAAGACTGAAAGCTATGTTTAATGACTTCTTTTTGCATTTCATTCAAATTATCATCAAATGATTGATTAATTTTTTGAGCGAAAAACTTTCGGAGTTTTGAAATGCTTTCCAATGCATGAGAAGAAGTGAACGGAGACTTCAATTCATGACTTTCCTCATCTGAAACAATAATTTTGAAGTTTATTACAGTTTTTGTTTGAAATATTTTTTTAGTTCACTTTTGTTGACAAAATCAATACAAAATTACATGCATTTGAGATGTTTGGGACCAATCAAATGCTTGATAGAAAGGGTTAGTTGACAAAAAAAGTTCTTGATATAATCGGTCATTAATTACATTATCTTTCTATTGTCAAGTACTGGGGATTCGAATTTTATTGACATAAATGGTTAGTTGATAAAATAGGTGGTTGATAAAAATGGTTATCCACTGTAGCTAGAATAAAGAGTTCATATTGTTGAAGATATAAAAAGATGTGATTATTTTTGAAAATTAGATTTTATGTGAAAAACTTGTCTGAAATAATTGCTAACAAATAAGAGCTAGGATCATTCATTCATCGATGAATAATACAAATCGCATTGAGAGTATTCCTCGAATAAAATCCTTAATTGTTTGTAATTTATTTAATTAATTAATTAATTATTTAACTGATTCAACAAATATAAAAACCGAAAAACAGATTAAATTAGAGATAAAGTCAATTGGAATAAATATAAGACAGATGTAAGTCCTGTAAGACTACAGTAAATAGCGATTCAATTAATTACTTCAAATTCTTAACTCAATTGATATCAATATTTATAAAATAAACTCAAAATTGATCGAAGAGTTGATATCAAGTTATCAAAACTTATATAAAAATACATTTCTTTAAGACTTGAGTGCAATACAAATGTCGCCCAAAAAAATTAAGATCGCTGTCATCGGCGGCGGAATAATTGGCACGTCTTCGGCATTAGCTTTGATTGAGTCGATTCCCAATATTAGTATAACTCTTATATCAGAGAAGTTCACTCCAAACACGACGAGTGACGGCAGCGGAGGACTTATTTACCCATATTTGCCGGGAAAGACCACTCCTGAAAGAGTGAGTAAATGGATGTCCGATACGATCCGCTATTTAAACAGACATTTTATGTCTCCAAACGGTGGTAAACTCGGAATCGGTTTGCTTTCTGTGTATATGCTTTTCGGTGAGAATGAAGAAAACCGAAAGCCTGAGTCAGCCGAAGAATTGGTCAGTTATAGAGTTATGACTCCAAAAGAACTAAAAATTTTTGGAAATCAATGGAAAAGTGGAGCGTTTGTCACAACCTATTTCGCAGAATCGGCTAAACTACTGCCCTTTTTCTTACAATCTTTCAAATCGAAAGTAAGACTTTTATTACTCAAATAGATCTCAAATTTGTAAATATTCTGAAGGGCGGGACTGTTGTCCAGAAGAGAGTTAATAGCTTAGAGGGATTAGTTGGTCACTACGATATAGTCATTAATTGCACGGGTGTTGAGGCATCCAAATTGGTTGACGACCCAAAAATCAAACCGATTCGAGGACAAGTATTTCGGGTGTCGGCGCCATGGATTAAACACTGCGTTATGACTGAACATCACTATATTATACCAAACAGTGATACTGTAGTTTTGGGCGGAACTAAAAACTATGGCGACTGGAATTTGGAGGTTAACCCCGAAGACAGCAAGAATATTATGGATGGCTGCTGTCAACTGTTCCCCAGTCTTAGGTCAGCTCAAATTATCAGAGAATGGGTAGGACTTAGACCCGGTCGGGAAGAAGTAAGACTGGAAAATGAGGTCATTGAGAACTTGGGCAACAAATTACATGTGATTCACAACTACGGTCACGGAGGCTCAGGCGTTACTCTATTCTGGGGCTGCGCTCAAGAAGTTCTACAGAATGTCAATAAAATAATGGCTCAAAATGTGAACTCAAAGCTATGAAAACAAATTATTTGTCTATAATTTGAATGAATGAGTCATTTATTGAAAACGATTTAAGAATTACATTATTTTGAATAATCGTTAAATGAATTGTTGTTTTAAAAATGATAAACAAATGATTAAATTAATAAATGATTCAACAAATCACTAGTTGTGAGCAAATAATGGAAAAATACTTATTTTACAATCAGTTGAAGTTTACAATAATATACACCGTTTTGTCTCAGATGTAATGCAAACAAAAATATTAATGAAAATTGTCTGCAAATATTGTTTCGCATATTATATAACACACAATAGCTATACATTCAACTCATTCCTCGATTAATATATTTGTCAATAATTGTTCAGTAATTCAATAAATATTAAAAACAAATAAAAATATAATTCGATTAAAATTAATATTCAACTCAGGATTAAATCGAAAAATCTGATTAAACATGTCATACATTTTGGTCAAACTCTGCATAAACTGATTGAAAACTGTCCCTAACTTACAATAACTGCCAATAAAAGTGAGTTAAATATCTTTCGGCCATAAAATTGGATCAAAATTTAAATCGGAGTATAATTTATATAAATTTCAATTAATTGTTAATTTGGAATAACTTTGGTCTAAAAGTATCTGATTTTCGCTCGAATTTCTATTTGTCTTTACCTCCAGATTTGTTTGAAGAAGTGCTGGAATTGGTTGTGTAGGGATAGAACAAGTTTTGTGGGCTTTGAGAGGACTGGTATAATGAGTAGTCCATGAATCTGATCGGGTTATTGAAATTATTGACACTTCGCAGATAGTTCTGAAACATATCCATATATGTCGGGTCCTGGGAATAGGTGGCTGTCGTCGATGTTATGGGACTCGTCGATGGGATTACAATGCGATTTACATTAGAGTTCTGTTTAGTGGTGTTCACAGAGTTATCGTTCACTTTGTTTGGTATCGGAGTAATGGTTAAGGAATTATCGCGACTACTGTTTCGATTGGGAGTGGAGTTCATGTGTTGTCTGGCTTTGTCTAATTTGGAGACATTCGAACGCAATTCCTGTTCTTTTTGAGCATTAGATGATTGAATCAAAGACATGGAACCACTGGAAGTGTATTTTTTAGGCAATTCTGAACTTCGAATATAATTGACATTTGAGGCCGAATTCGATGAACTCACTGAAGGTTTTGGTTGTGAGAGCTGTGGAGTCGAAGTCTTCGGTTGATGTGAGAAGTGATGAGATGTATGTGCAGTCTGTGGTTTGGATGCATTCGTCTGTTGCTTCTGTTGCACTCTATTGTATGGTTCGGGAGAGGACGCGATTTCGATGCATATTTCGGGTTTTGAGTTATCCTTAACCGAACTGTTGAAGCCTTTGGCGAACATTTCATTGAATGGAAGCGGAGTTTGTGGTAATGAACTACTCTTTGAGTTTCGTTGACTGTTAGGTGTGCTGTTGGCCGAAGAGTTAGGGTAATCGCCTAAACTTTGTTCAATGACTTTTGTCAGACAGGCCTCGTGACTCAGTTTCTCACTTTTCTCTGTCTTATAAGTGCCTAACATTGAGTTAACAGTAGGCGAAGCCGATGGCGAACTTGTTTTGATTGAATCGGATTTAACACTCATATGATTAGGAGATGTCTTCAAATTCATTGGTGACATTCGACCCGTCGGTGCAGTGAACACTTTGGGAGAAGAGCGCGCTTTTGTCGACAAATCCATTGATGTCAGATCAATGATCTCATTGACGACACTGTTCTTAACATCTTTTGGTGTTGACATGAATTTACTGACGAGTCCTTCACTCAAATTTTCGTTCACTTTATTATGCATTTGAAATGAATTCGAAACCGTTTTATGGGATGTAATGGCTGTCGGTTTGGGTTCAACCAAATTATTAGTCTTTTCGGTTACCATTGGCTGAGATTTATTGTGTCTTTCATTAGACAACTGTTGGCTTTCAACTCTATTCCCTTGACTCTGGGTTTGTGGCGACAACTGGTTCGGTGGGGCTGTCGGTTGTGATGGTTGAGTGATTGGTTGTAAAACTGATTGTGACGAAGGAGGGGTCGTTTGTTTTGATTCGGGCGGAAGTATTTGCTTAATCCACTTAACTTTATGTTTGAGTCCCTCTAAAGTCATCCACCCCTTCGGGAAAACCGGTTTAATTTCTTTGTCTAAAAACTCATACAAATAGTCTTTGAGACTAACGGAGTGACTCTTAGACCCGATTTGGTCGTAGAGATTAAGTTTAGCGGTGACCGCACTATTCAATTGCTTCCTCAGCTCAGAACTAAAGGTAAACACTTTTCGGGGAACTTTGACGGGACTGTCCACTTCTGAACCATTGTTTTGGTTGCTTTCGAATTTGAGTTTTGCCTCTTCCATCATCTTCTGGTAATTGGCGAACACCCGGGGAGTCAACACTTGGACTAACACTCGAATATGGGTTAAGGCTGTTTGCAATTCATAATCGAATGCTTCCGTCGATATCTTCTTTGCTCTGACCATAAGAGTCTGTTTAGTACAGGGAAGGTGTGACGCCAAATGCGAATACACTTGAGTTCTGTTGGTTTGTGCCAATACTCGACACTTGCGTTCAATTCTGAAATTAATAAATGTTTGTAAATATAACGAAAGATGGCTTAAAATCAATGAAAACGAACTCAAAGAGGAGTTGATTGACTTCATCGTTGAAGAAATTGCGTTTCCCGTCGTGTGATGTCTGAGCCAACTGTCCAACAGATTGAGACAAATGTTAAAATTCATTTAAAAAACTCAATTAAAAAAAAATAATTACTTTTTTAATCTTATCGATGAGTGCCGTTAATTCTTCGGGTAAACTATCGGGTAATTTGTAAACTGTATTGTCTTTTTTGCTGAGATCATCGCCATCTGAACTACAATTGGATACATTCTTTTCTTCGCCATTTTTCTCAATGGCTGCCTCTTGTCCTTTAGCCACCGAATCGATGACATCGCGAACCGAAGTCGAAACAACTGCTTCAGCAGAATCTGAATCATTGATTTCGATTTCTTCGATTTCATTGCTATTATCGCTTGCATTTGGTTTTGTAGTCTTCTTCTGCTGAAGCATTTGTGCCACAGTTTTACTGGAATTTTGAATCTTATTCTTCTTGGAATTCAATTCTATGGAACGCCTTCTCTTTGCATCCATTAAATCCGTATTACGTTTGCGCTGAAAGTAATTCAAAATATTTTTAATATACAAATTTATCAGAAGAGCCAACCATTCCTTGAGACGACTCAAGTTGTCGACTGTTTTCGGAGAAATTGATTTGAGACAAACCTTGAGAACAACTGGTCTAATGTTGTCCTCTTCTTCATCTTCTCCATCATCTTTTTGGGGGGAAAGTGGTCTAAACTCAAGTGATCCACAATTGATGTAAAATCCGCCGTATTTTGTGGTCAGAGTGGACGGAACTAACTCATCGTAAGCTTCTTCATTGTCAATGAAGGGATCTGTTTCGTCATAACCCAAACCTTTGTCGATATAGTCTTCCATTCGTTTCCTTTTTTTCGGGCCATACTTTTTCTGAAAGTGTTTCTCTAAATCTTTGAGACACTGTTCTTCATTCGGAGCCAACGGGTCCGACGTTTCGGCATTCGGTTCACCCTTTAATCAAAAGAGTAGTCAATAAACAAATAATTATTTAAAAGAAATTATGAGAAAAAAAAATCAAAATAAATATTTAAATGAAAGGGAAATAAAATGTCCGCAAAAAACGAAATAAAATATCAAATTATAAGATATTTCTGGAAATTAATTAAAAAACGATTGAAATAAGACTTTTGAACGAAAAATTGTGATAATTAAAAAGTGAGGACAGGGAGGAAGGGGTTTATCAACAAAGTCATACATTTTTGTGATCATAGGTTTTAATCAAATCATTGAAAGAGAATTCATTGCAGTCTTCGCTTTCGATATTCAATTCCAAAACAAATCGTTTGCTTTTTGGCTCTTTCGGTGTTTTCGAGTCTTTTGACTTCTTTTTGTCTTTTTTGTCAATTTTCTCGGCGGCGTTGACCGTTGGAACCGCTTTCAGTGATATCCTTCTCACTTCTGTAGTCATTTTGAGTGTTTTTCACACAATTTGCGAAAAACAGTAATAATTAGATGAAAACAAATGAGAAGTGATTTTCCGTCACTCAGTCGACACTCATTTTCAATGTATTAATAATTGATATAAAACTGAAATTATTGAAAAAATAAAGCCTTGATTTGTACGCAAATCAATGTAAACATTAAATAAATAAATTGTTTTGAAATACAAATGCAATAAACTTTAGTCAAAAATAAATTAATCCATACTTTGAATTAAAATTTTAAACAAAACACAAAGAAAATATTGGATTCAATTTGATTATTGATTTAAATAATTGATTAATTAATTAATTAAATTAGTGTTTGAGTGTCTATTAGTCCGCCATCACATGTGAGACATCAGACGGTTGTGCAGACAATGACAACAATATCACAACACTTGAGACAAAATCGACTCTATTTTTAAATCCATAACCTTTTTGAGACCGCAATCATCGGTCAGACAGAGAGTTATAATCCCTACAAATGGGGCCAAACATTCGTTGCGAGAGTTTTAACACTTAAACAGTGTTTCATTTCGAGTCAATTCATTCATTCAACACAACTGAACACAAAATATCATCCAATCAATGAAAGAAAGCGTAATATTTACACAAATTATGACAACTATTATGTAATGAAAACCTTTTCCGCAACGAAAAACTTTTCTAACGCTAAATAAGACTTTTTTCCAACTTGCTCTATCATGTGATCTTGGTTTGTTGCGATGTAATCTTACTAGAAATTGGTCTTTGTTTGAAGGGGGGTTTCAATCAGTGTATTGGTATATATGTTTTGGTATATATCTTGAGTTAGAGTTCAAAGAGAAGCTCTAAATACCAGTTCAGTGGAGACAAGTGGTGGAGAAACTGATGCCCTATTCAACTGTCAAACGATGCAATGAGAGCTCTGCGCCACTGCTTTCCTGCAATGCATTACTGCTCTCAGCGATTGTGGCTTTTCAGTAAAAACATCTTTAGCTTTCGACTGACAGTAAAAGTGATGAATCACAGGTTACCTTCAATATTGCAACTAATTAATTATTAATTGCCTGACAATTATAAGCAAATTTAACAAGAATGAATCCTTTTTTCGTTGCTTTCAGTGTGAGATTTTTTTTCTTAAATGTTTACTTTATCCTAAAAATTGAATTATTTTTGAATAACTCATTACAAATAGCATTGAGTGGATCTGATGGACAAAGACTGGATTATAGGGCGAATCACTATTTAATACAAAGCAATGCAAACGGAATACACTTTTATAAAAGCAGAACCAGAAATAGTTAGCATTAAGTGTTGGTCTCTATGGCAATGATTGCAGTATTGCAGTAAATGTTTGAACATTAGATTGTTGTTATGTCTCACTTGATTGACGAACTTTCGTGCAATTCAAATCATTTGCAAGATTAGATAACTCGTCAAATCATAAATTATTCGCTCATTTTGTTTACACAATTAATCAAATCGAAGGAATTTTTCTTTTAAATGTCAAAAATATTGTTTACTTAGATTTTAGAAACTTTTGAAGAGCTTTTAGTGAATATCTTGGTCAAAGTAACATGGTCACATCTTAAAGTGGAATAATAATTAAAGTCCAAATTAATTCATTGCAAATCATATGAGACATCATTTGAATACAAATCAATTTTATTATTTTATTTGATAAGAGTTTTATACAAATAGTTGTAAATAATTAATACTTTTAACAAAATATAGGAAACAATTAAAAAATGTTAAATACTTTTAAATTATGATTACTTTTGAAACAATTTATACACAAAAGTGTTTTAATGGCGTTTGAATTTAAGGCACGAAAATGAAAGTAATTTTGATTTAATCGTTTTGTCAATATTCCGGGTATTAATGCAATCGTCGTAAATGTTTTCATTAGATTTAAATTCATTCGACTTTTTTGTTTCGATGACTTGAGAATCACTTTGAGATCGGAGTCTATTCTTCAATTTGTTTGCTTTGTTTGGCTTAGAATACAATTCACTCAACTTTTCCTCCAAATTATTATTATTGGAGCCCTTGGTATTAAATTTCAATTCTAGGTAAACGTCGTGGGCAAAAGTTCGCGGGGGTTTCGGCACAGGATTTGGTTCAGTGCTCAAACAAATATCGAATTCGTTGTTTTTGGGCACTGGGTTCACATCCGGGCCATTGTTTGATGAGATGAGAGGATTGTCATTACATTTAATTAGTTTGAAGTTCGGATTATTGAAGATTTTGCTGTCATTTCGCAGAGTTTTGTTGAGTTTTTCAGCGAAACTTTTGTCTGCAATTGACTTAATTTGTTTGCATTGAGTACCGGATCTGTTGTTCTGATCCTTTTTGTCCAACAAATCATTTATTTCAATACTATTTTAATAGGAAAATGAAATTCAAATCTCAATTCTTCACTTATTTAGGAAAGTTACCAAGTTGAAAGTAATAAGGAAAGTTTTAAAAATTCAATGAAAAGTCAATTTGGGAAATTATTTTCTCACCTATTTTTATCACAATTGAAATCATTATTGACGTGAACACCAAGGTTATTTTGTTCAAAACGATCTCTTAATCTTCTCACTGAACCAAAACTGTTTCGGTTTTCAAAATCCATCGGATTTTCAGAACTTTAAGCAAAGGTTTTGAGTTTCAAAACAAATCTTATTTACAGTTTCTATAGTTTTGAAACCATTTTTAGTCAAAACACTAAAACTAACGGCAAAACCATTGAAGCGAAGGGGAGTCCGACTGTTCAACAGGTGTTCACACACTATGACTGACTCTCACAATCGTCGGATCCGACACTAATGAATGGATTGCCGTTTAATTCAATGATATAAAACTCGTTTAAATAATGTGGGAATCGATTTGGAACCAGTTTTCCACTCAACCCACTAATTAGTATCCAAACTCTCAATGTAATATATCGAGGAAAGCAAACTCACACAATTAGCTAGATCACTTAAATTGTTAGTTTTCAACTTTGCTTTTTATATAAACAAAAAAAAAACTCAGGTTTTCCTAAAACAGCAATCATTGGTCACAATCTTTTCCATCGTTTTTGACTCCAATTTGTATTTAAGGTTACAGTCATTCGGATAATATTTTTGTTTTATATAATGTGTGAAGAGTTGGATAATGAAGTTAACTAGATCAATAGTAATTCATTATCAAATTCTTCACACATGATATAAAACAAAGATATTATCCGAATGATTGTAACCTTAATTACAATTTGGATAAAATAGTATTGATCTAGCTAACATTTGAACCGATTTGATAGAACTCGATAACAAATTTGAAAATGAAATCACAGATTAAGTTACATAGGATTTGAGGAATCTTGCAATTTTATTAACAAACGATCTTTTGTATCATGGTCAATGTCTCATTTATAGTTTTTGTGATTAAACAAACAAAAAAGTTATTTTTTGATTGTTCTGAATGTGCTTTAAAAATTCGAAAAGGTTCAAGAACATTTTTCAACCTTTTGTAAATCTTTGTGCTATATTTGAATGATGGCATCCCATTGTTTTATGAGACTACCTGCACAGCTATCAAAACAAAATTTGAATGAAAATATTCACCAATTCTAATATGGAGTTCAACGCCAAAAATGCAATCTTTAAGTTTCAAATATGTACTGAAAAGTGGGAAAAAGTGGGAAAAAGTGGGCAAATCGTCAAATTATATAACATTTACTGACAAACTACTCATCAAAATATTCTTAAATTAATACTCAATTATTCTGAAGGCTTTAGAAGGAATCCTACATTTACTGACTTCAAGGGAGGTCTCAATCAATATACAGTTAATAAGCTCTATGAATATATATCAGATTTGATTACTACCGTATTACCCCGGAAACAAACGCATGCCGGTATAAATTGAGGTTGATGATACTGCCAGTAAACCTGGGATACACCGGCATTCCGGAATAAGTGAATAAAAAAATGAATATTTTCGTTCAATAAATTCGAGAAAATTCTAGAAAAAATTATCAAAAAAATTCACGAGATTTTGTTTATACCAAATGATAGTTTGCATTCAAGATTACAACGCTTCTCACCAATTCATTCATTTCAAAAGAAGAACATACCGGATCTACAGATGAATAAGACGACGAAGACATTATTTCAGATAGAGAAGAACTTTAATAATCTATTTTAATCTTGAATACCATTTGCTGTATTTTAGAACATTAAACTTTTTTCAATAATTTTGAACGCCTCCTATTTACCGGCATGCCGATAGCACACCATAAGTGCATTTTTCAAAAATGGTCCTCTTCATTTATACCGGCATGCATTTGTTTCCGGGGTAATACGGTATTACCATAATAGTATTAGTAATGATCAGTGCTTGAATTTACTTGCACAAAGTGCAAGCTAGGTAGACGTTTTCAATGAGCTCAATGAGCATGTACAATAACAATTACAAATATAACATAACGAGTTAAGATGTGAAGGAAACAAAAAC
>JAQFXL010001762.1:0-10595 GCA_034693445.1 Edwardzetes edwardsi
TACTTTTCGAACAATAAAAATGTCTTCGATTGTTCACAAGAATATTCTTTTCAAAGAATTTAAACGAAACGTTTATTCAATAGAATAATATCAGTGATAACCAGAATTTCTAATCAGTGATGCGCAAGGGAGGTTATAGCCTAAATACCCCCTGATTTTTTTGGCTCGAGGTACCTCCTTGAGGTCGGGTACCTTGCGGATCACTGATTTTCAATCAAAGGTGGAGGGCATGGCTTAGTTTGGGGTAAGTTTCTGTTGTGTTTAAGGTAGATTTACATGAGTATAGAGGCCTATTGATAGTCATGTGAAATTATTATATAGTATTTTTGAGGTGAATCTATTAATAGTTTCTCGGGTGTGCTTGATCAGTTTAGTCAATGCACATCCCTGCGCCGACAACTGTTCGTTATATTTTGAAGGAACAGTACTTTCAAAGCTGTTCTGAAATAGTCTTTTTAAAATGAACTTTACATTGAATTTGATTTCGATGGTTTTCAACGAATTTTCTCAACAATCACATTCAAAATTGTTGATAATTCCAAAGATTGTTTATCTGTCACTTTCATTGTTTAAAATGCTTATTAGTTTTCATCCGGGCTTTTGTTATGCAAAGTTCCAGATTTCAAATGTCGGTAAATATTCATGTGATTCATTGCTGAAGGGAATAGCTGTCTGTGTGCTCTATTGGGTTATACTTTGAGTCTACTCTTGGAAATTGTTCTTCGCTCTAATCTCAGGAGGAAAAGTGCAAAAATCGATTGGATTTCGATTAAAATAATTATTTAATTATTATTTGAGAGAAAAGTTTCCCAAAAAATATGTTTTGAAAAATGATTTGATATTAAAATTATGGAAAAATCGATAAAAATTATTAAAATGTGTCTAAAAATAGAGAATCTTTTGGTTTCTTTGGAAAATTCAATTCAAAATTTAGACTAAAATTAGGCTAACTTTAGCCTATTTTAAATTGAATTTTCAATTTATCTAATTTCAATAATAACCCATGATGATTTTCTGTTTCAAATTCATGAATTTACAGTGTATTTTCTTTTTGAGCTTTCTTTGAAAAATCCGAATTCACTTTTGATCACTCAATTTCCATATGAATGGCACAGAATATTATTCTGAGCTCTGAATAAACAGATGTTTTTCAGCAGAATATTCAAGTAAATTAAGAAAAAAATAAGAGCACAAGATCAATTTCAGTAGGCTATTCATAACTGATGACAAAATTATCATGAAAATAATATCCTATTATTCAGTCGAATGACCAAGCTTTAAATTGAAATTCAAATATTGAACGTAAAACTACAGTAAAAAGAAAAACTTATTTTGAAAGACTAATTAGATTTAAATAATATGGAAATAGCCTTTAACTCTGCTCGGGTGTACTCAAGGGACAAGTCATGCAAAATTTTCACCAAGTCATTCAAAATTTCACGATAGTAATCGAGCTCCCTGGTCAAATCTCCACGCTGGAATCTAAACGGATTCTTGGAAAATCAATTTGGCGCTAATTTCATGCGTTTTCGAAGAGTATCAAGGAAGAAATAGGTATGAATTAAATAGTTTGTCGAACAAAACTGTACTTGAGCTAAATTCAATGCATTAATAGCTACAGCTACTTCTAGCTATTTTAAAGTGTACATGGATGAGTCCAAAATACGTTCTCTAAAAAGATCTTGGTGATTTCAAGCCTCAAATTAGTCTGTTGTCGGTTTATATATGAAAGAGTAGCAGAAAATTTTCATTAGTTATGCAAATGTTTTCATTATAATCGAGAAATTGTATTAAACGGATGAAAATCTAATTACAAAATTAAAGCTTATTTTGAAAAACAAATTAAAAATGTCTTTAATTAGATATTGACGTCAAAACAGTATTTCATTAATGGAATATAGTGTTCATCCGTTGATGCTATTGTTTAGAAGGCTGTGCTCTTAAGCAATGTCTGGACTCTGAAGAAAATGCTGACCAAAGCAAAGGCTAAGCAAAGGTTAAGACAATCTGATATTTAGACAGAATTTGATACATAATTCAGGAGTAGATCTGAAGTAAACAAGTATTGAATGTTCCGACTGTCTGTCCAATACATTTGTTGCTGAAAGGTCTGAGCAATGGATAGACCTAATTCTGTTTCAATTTCAGTATGAGTTTATTTTTCTTCAACATGGGAATTTTTTTATCAATAGACTTGAGTTTTTAATTAATGAAAATCAAGCGCTGAAAGGAATGTTGACCTTAAGTTATCTGATATTCTCATCCAAGGATTTGACAGATTAGAGAACAGTATAACAGTAATACTGATGTCTTTCGATTGAATTAAGATTTGATTCTTAAGATTTTGTCATAATTTTAAGAATAGTTTTGAATTTGAATTTCAATCATATATTAAATAAATTCAATTTATTCAAAATGTAATTATTAAGTATTAATTTAAGGTTTATTTCAGAGTTATTAGGCTTTAAACTTGTTTTTTAATTCCAAGAATGTTTTATTTATCAAGTTAACATGGGCAAAATAAATCAGATTCCCATCGCTATTACAGTTTTACAATCATATTACAGTAAAAATCACTTTTAATGTATGTGAATAAAAAGTTACAGTTTTTGAAATATGTGTTAAAACAATGATTCTTAGGCTATTCTCAAACTGTAATTTTGTAATCAACTTGCTAAGAATTAGAATATAAAATTTAAAAAGTTTATTTCAATCGATTAACCTTGAGATAGAATATATTTTTAAAAATTTCATTTCAAAATTAACCTGCTAAAATTTAGCATTAGATAATCTGTTCAATTTTATACCTAACCTATTACTTTAACAATGCGCAAGATAAAATCAATTTTGTTCCATTTCGAGTTGAAAACACTGTAATTTTATACTTAGTTCTAATGTAGGATTCTATTCTCAAAATAAACTATCATGGAATCAATACTTTCTATTGTTTGATAAAGAAACAAGATCAAATTTTCTGTCCCTTATGTGTAAACATAATATACTTTTCAATTTTGTTAGTCAAAAGTCAGACTAAACTGTAGTTTCATTCAATGTTTTCCCATATTTTATATTAGATTTCAGTTTTTGATATGAAATTTCTCGAAAAAATCCATTTTGTTCTTGGATGTCAGTCCTATTTATTTAGTGATTTATTTGCTCTCTTGTATAAACTCCAAGCAATAAATCAAATTTAGAAATACGCGAATTACATTCTCATTTCATTCTAGGCACTCTTAAAGGATCACTCAAAGAGTACGTAGTGATTGATAGGCAATAAATACTCCATTACTTTAATTATTTCGTGATATCAATCATTTAATATTTGCGTTCAATATAGCTGAGCTTGCTCTTTTCCTTAACAATCTTGCTGAATTAAAGGACTCTCATAAGTATATTTAGAAATAATGCTCTAGACTTAAGCCAAGAGTAGTCTGTGAGTAGAATTAAACTACAGAATAATTTAAAGATTTTTTTCGTTGAATTATTCTTCGCCTCATTTGAAGTAAATTATTTTGTATTTTGTTATCTAATGTGTTGTTTTGTACATGAATTCAGGGATTCCCAAGGCTCTCGAGTTTAGGAAGGGAATCTGCTGGAATAAATTCAAGGGGGTCAGTTTGAGCTCAAATCCTTGAGCGGGGGTTTCAACCCCTTGGATGTCCCTGATATGAATTACAAATGATTCTTATATAAGAACTTGAATATAAATGAAAATCAAATTCATAATTCATGAAAGATTTCCATTAGCCATAGGCATGGGATTGCCAGCCATACCATTCCTTTGCTAAGCAACAGGGTGTTTGCAGCAAAAATGTCACGTTTAATAGCATGTTTATTCAAATAATGATGAGGTTTTAACATTTCAGCTCGATTCAATTATGAAGGATTAATAAAAATACAGTTTTAAAATAGCACACATGATAGAAATATCTGACCATCCTTGTTATTTGAAAATATTCCAGGATAAAACACTGTTATTCTGTTCCAAGAAAACAATTTTTATCAAATCAAATAGAAATGGCAAACACTTTAAAAAATAAATTGAATCCATAAAAAATCTATCCTGGTAAATTCTTTTGCTCAAAATATGAGGAGTAAAATTCACGTGATTATTTGATTGAACTTGATAAATCATCAGCTTAATCTGCTTTATTATGAATTTATCCTAGCAAATTACAATAAATCAGGCTTTTATAGATTGAAATCGATCATGTTGATTAAATTAATTACAATGTAGATCTTCTAATAATAAAAATAGTGGTCCAAGGAGAAAGTAATGGATTTATTTAATTAATTTAGGATTGAATTTTTTTCTCTATTGAGACCTTTTGTGTCTTAAATAATAGATTTATGAAATATATATACGATTCTATAGATTTTATTTATTTTATAGATTGAAATAGTATTCTATAGAAACTTCTACATTGAGATTGAGATGGATATAAAAGCAGTGAAAAATCGATTTGGATGTAGGCTTTCCTTTCATTCGAGCAATAAATTATGGAATAAATGCTGAGCTAATTGTGAGTTCAAATTTTCTCCACAAAGAGAGAGAGAGAGAGAGAGAGAGAGAGAGAGAGAGAGAGAGAGAGAGAGAGAGAAAGAGAGAGAGAGAGAGAGAGAGAGAGAGAGAAAGAGAGAGAGAGCAGAATAACTTAGATTCCAATTATCAAAAACGAGTGAATAATTCAATTCTTGAGAATTCTTGACTGAATTCAACTCTTATTCAAATTGAGCCCTTGATTTACTTTAAGTCATCATGGTATTTTCACAATGATGTTATTAATAACGTTATTCAAAATGTTTCGTGAAATCGATTTTCTCATAATTCTAGGAAACGTTTGTTTTTTTTGTTAATGAGGTTGTTATTCAAGTTAGCTTGATTGAATTTGACTGATTAATGGATTAAATTTCAGACTGTTTTTTGGTTTGTCTGTCTCAAATGTCTCAATGCATTAACAATTGTAGTTTTCAACTTGCTAATTAACTAAAAAGACGAGTTTTGAAATTTTAATCCTACGCGAGCAGTAATAGGCGGAGAAATTAGTTATTTCTTATATGAATATTAGAGCAAGAACATTTTTTTCATCTTTAAAAATCGACAAAAATATGTGATTCGTTATGTTTCAAATAGTAAAGTTACAAGGAGCTAGATTAAGTTACTTTAATTCAAGCGTGGGAGCTTATTTGATCTTGCCATTTAACATCCAAATCCGAAATATCTCCTTTTAAAACTGATAAAGAACTTTGATTAAACTTTGAGTATACTTTCGCATATGTGAGCAGGGTTGTGTTGCTACAAGTAAATTTGATTGAAAATACACCTTGATAAACAATTTTAAATGGCATTCAATGCTAGAATTTGCATAATTATCCCAAAATCATCTTAGTGAAAATTTAGTGAAAATTATACGATGTAATATTTAGTTAACTCACCAAAGCCAAAGTCTTCGAGCACAACAAAGGGACCGGCTATTGTGTTACGTCTTTCAGTGGACACCGACGGTATGGGCCGTTGATCGGCGGTAAAGCTGTCATCGTCATCGTTGGCGTCGGCCATCGCCGGCTCTACTATAATACTAACGGAATGAACTAACCCTCGATTACGGGCCGACCCATTCCGCACCGAAAATGGCGGCTGTTGTGATGTTTGAGACAAAAGTTGTGTTTCGGAGTGCGTGGGCGCTACGGTAGAGCCCAGACTAGGCGTAATAGACACTTGTGTTGTCGCCATCACTGGATTAGTGGGTCCGGTGGTGCTAATTGTTGGCGGCTTTGCCTGTTCCTGTCTATTATTACTGTTGGCGCTCATTATTCTATGCTGTGTTTCGGTAGTTAGTCTTCGATAACAATATTTGGTTTCAACTCTCTATTGTTTTCTCGAAAATCTGGTCTTTTATTCAATTATTTGATGGATTTATATGCGATTTTAGGCCTACTATTTGCGAGACACCTACTCTTCTACCTTTCCCTAAAGGATAGAAATCTGTTGTTAAGGCAATACTCTTGAGAATTAAAGCACAGAATTACTTGTCTTTTGTGACAATTCCTTTCTTTTTCTACTCTTCTCTTATATTCTTATTCTTCGTATTCTTCGACCAATTCTTTTAAGAATCCAATTCTTCCCACTCTTTACAGATTCTGTTCACTTGAATCGAGTGCTCGTTATTTCTGACCAATTGTTTAATGCCTTTTCAGTTTGAATGAGAGAAAAGTTGAGAGCACTTTTCCGTTTTATTCTGTGCTCTGAACGCCAGACACGTCTTGTTCTCTGCGCTAATGAATAGTAAAAACAAGGTTTTAATGTTTGCCAAACAATTAGCGCCTAATTTTATATCAATCGTATTGTCCATTTGAATGAATCAATTTACACCCATGGTGGAAAATAGCATTCAATAACCCGCTTTATTGCATTGTTGTTGTATCAGGGGAATTTCTTCAAATCTTTAGATTGATAGGAAAGATAGAAAAATGTATTCTTTTTCGTCGATAACAACAATGCAAAGAAAAGATTATATTAAAAAGTATTTCAGGAAAAATGTTTTCATCCGTTCCTTTCCATAAAACTCCACTATAGCTATACCTCAGGGCTTAGAGATAACTATAAGAATAGTGGAAATTGAAAATCAAAAACAGCAGAAAATACTTGAAATCCATGTTTTTGTATATAAAATCCCAAATTACTTATTGGCTGTTTGTCTGAGCCGTTTGTATTGATTCAACCATATTCTGTGCTCTCTCTCTCTCTCTCTCTCTCTCTCTTTCTCTCTCTCTCTCTCTCTCTCTCTCTCTCTCTCTCTCTCTCTCTCTCTCCTCCCTCTCTATTCCCATATTCTTAAGTAAATTGATTTTACAAAATATTTATAGAAATACATAACAACTATGTGTTCATGAATTTGAAGAATTTTGAAATATTTTTCAAGTTTAGAGAATTGAGAACAAAATGTAAATCATATTTAATATTCTGTGCCATTCAGTGCTGTGCGAGTTATTACTCATTTGAATAAATCTTTTGGAATAATAATAATATTCATAATAACTCTTCAAAAATAGATTTAATGCATATTTTTCTATATTTTGGTTTTGAATTAGGATTTTATGCTTTAATTTTTCTCTTAAGATAAATGTTTGAATGATTGATATGATCAAGGTAGACCAATAATCGTCATGTTTATTTTGCATTTATTGGCTTGAAATTGGAGGTTAAACATGCTCAATTTAAATTTAATCAATTTTATGCACCCGGTTCAAATCGAAAACAATTCTGATGAAAGAATCTTGAATCTAATTCTGTGTAATCTAGCAGAAAATCGAAAAACAACCCTACAAATTTGAAAAGCCTACACCTTGCACATATTAAAATTTTAATAAAACGAGTGAAGAAATATATCTGCAAAGCAAATATACTAGATAAAATGTTTCTAAATTCAATTTTCAAGCAGACAATAGAAGAACTAAATTCTGTTTACTTTGTTTTTCCCTTTTCTTTCTCGATATTGAAAAATACAGCACAGGATAAGAGGAACAGAATATATTTTTAGGGACGAAAAAATCAACCGATAGAGTGATGAATAGGGCTTTCAATTCATTGAGATATTCACTGTATTTTGCATCTCAGGGGTAACCATGGAATACACAATGCAAAGGTTCCATTACTCAAAGTTGCAGTAAATGTTGGGTAAAATTGCCCTCTCCTTTCTTTCGTTGAATGAAGGTAGGTGAATTAAAATTTTCCAAGCAGCAATGAGATTTTATCTTGCATTGTTTGCCCTCTGGCTATACCTTCAATGTGTATTCTGTGCGCTCTTTTCGCATAAGATTTATGTTAAGTATAAAATATAATAAGTATTAAATATCGTATCGAATGTGCGCTCAGAGTAGAGGAACAGACTCTCAGTCCAATCGAGGGGAGAGAGAGAATCCAAGAGCACAGAATATCAGCATTGTGTAAAGTTGTTGGAATAGAGACTACATGGTCTAAAAATAGCAACACAGCACACAGTGTCTAAGAGAGAACTGGTTGATATATATATTGAAAAATACTTAGAGTGAACGGCTATTGCCGAAAGCACTCGGAATAAATTGTCAGTGCTCTGTTGTAGGCGTGTGTTCCGTTCACAACAGTGAGAGACCTTTATGCTGTTGCATTTGCTCTAGCAAAAACTAGGCCAACCATCTCTGTGTGCACTGACAGTGTGTTTGAGTGAGAGTTTGACTCTCATAGAAAAATTACTGTTAGATATAAATACTGAGGAATATATTCTGTATCTCTTATTCTGAGCTTTAGTTTCCCTCTGAGATCAATATCAGTGTAATATTAAATGTTATCTTCATCTTCATAGGAACAGCCATAGTGGGCTATTATTAGGGTTCATGTAATATGCATGGATCAAATATAATCCGTCAAAATTGTTGAATGGCTTAAAACTGAATATTTTAGAAGAAAATGTTTTGAATTTTAAATCTAATTTTTTTGGAATTGTTACGAATCGTTGCCTAGGTGATATTGGTCAAATCACAAGGGCTTTTCAGCTGTGTTTCATGGTCTTGGTAATCCCGGTTAATAATAATCTTATCGGTTGAGTCGCTTCGCAGTCACATTTAAATCTCTATCATCAGTGTTGACGTTGACTGGCGGTAATAGAGCCCAGTTTTTATGAGCTAGGCTACTTTATCACTATTACTCATATTTGCTCATATTTACTGATGAGGTCTACCATAAAGTCATAAATTGTGCTTAAATTTCTTAGACATAGTGGAAATTTATACCTTATGGAAAAGAACCAGATTAATAGCGCAAGAATTGCAATAATATTATTAAGTGCATAATGGGATTTGATAGTAGTTTGAGTCTATCACCTGATTTTTATTATATTTATTCTGTGTTCAAGTTTATTCACAGCTAATTATCGTCAGAATTTTCACTTTCATGGGTTGTTTTACATTACTGTAGACTTTTTTTTCTGTAAACACTATATTTTTTAATAGTTTTAATCATTAGTTTAGAACTGAATCCAGATTTTGATGGCTTTAAAAGTTGAATAATCGAACAGTTGTTCTGTTCTAATGGTAGGCTATAATGAATTTTTATTGTTAATCACAATGGTTAATCATTATTTGAAGTGATTCTACTTGAATTTACATTGTTAAATTCTAATTTTCCAACTAATTATACTTTGAACTTTGTTATTTAATTTCCTTTAAAGATTATCTTTAAGTCACCAAGCTCACCTAGGCAACGTTGAGTTAATTGAAGCTTAGCAATACACATTGTGAAGTAATATTTGATTGCTCAATTAAGATAAGCTAGGATTTTAAAAATTAAAATATAATAGTAATTTTGTGCAATTGATTTGACTTTTCTTAATGAGCGAAAACTGATCTTTATTTTCTTGGAAATAGCCTAGCACTGGTTTCTCCTGCATCAAGCTGCAAGGTAAAAGCTGTGAATTTAATTTTAAAATCAATTGTTCCAGGCTTTTAACTTTGAAAAATTACCATCCTGGTTGTTAACTGTTTTATGGCTATCGGCAGCCAACATTTAAATAAACAAGTTCAATTTTGAATCTATGAACTCAAAAGATTTAGTAATATTTTTTTTCTGTGTAAACACTGAGAACTAAAAATAGATTTTTTTCCATCAAAATGTTATTTTCTGATATCCAGTGATGCCCAAGGGGGGGGGGAGGGTATAGCCAAAATACCGCCTGATTTTTTTTCTCGAGGTTCCTCCCCCAAGTTTTGACTTACCTCCTACCTAAACTCCCTGAATAAAAATTTCGACCTTGGGCATCACTGTCTCATATCGAGAACATTATTGATATTTTTCATTTAGCTTTTTGTTTGCTTACGAACTTCTGTTTGATTTTATTCCAATTAAATAGTCACCAAGTTCCAATTCAACTTGTGAGCTCTTTTAGGATATTATATTAAAAATTATTCTACCTTTATTAAGTTCACCATGGTAATTTTAATATAGGAAAATTCTAATTCAAAACTAAAAAATTTTCCAGGAGAAGCAACAAGCACAAAAATAATAGCTCTCTTGTACAAATAATAGAGAAACTACTCATCAGGGTCAAGTGGGCAATTAAGATTGTTAACCTTGGTGATTACAGAGCGTAATAATTAAAGTAGGAATTAAATTTCAAATTAAACAAATTCATTATTTAAATCACCAGAATATTCTAACATAAGCTTGGATAGTCATAACTCATGTCGAACATCATAAAATCCCGTTATGAAAAAATCAATAAATGCAGTATAGAGTATTCTAGGCTATCAAGAATAAAGTTCATCTAAACGTAAAAGTAAGAAGTGCTATTTTTATGCTAGAGTATGCAAAAAATATTTAATCTAGAAAATGACTGATCGCAGTGCAATCATGTGTGGGGTAGTAGGGTATTGACGTTCTGTCAAGCCGGTGGTCGGGTTCACTCAAAGAAATATGAAAAAGAAATCCCTCGATATTTAATCTAAAATAAAGCATAAATTTTGTGTAATAAATAAGTTGTTCTGTGTTTCGGATCAATAACTCCGATGCAATTTTTTGTCCTCAATCTAAAAATAGTACCAACTTTCTTAAAGTTCGAGAG
>JAQFXL010001763.1:0-10595 GCA_034693445.1 Edwardzetes edwardsi
AACCGATTCCTCACACACTATGAAATATTGATGTTAACATGGTAACGTTTCTTCAATTTGCCATCAGTTTCAGAACTGACCTGAATCAGTGGTCGATAATCTTCTTCCGCTTTGTCTGGTTTATTTTAAAAGTTTTTCTTTTTGGCTATCGCTACTCACAATCAGTTACAAGATGCAATATAATTGTTATGAATAGACAAGAAGACACTAAAATTTTTAGTATTTTAGCATCTTGAATAATCTTATCCATTCAAGACCACTCAACTTATTGCTTGCTAATGAGTCAATGAACTTGACCAACTAAGTTTAACAATATTGTTACAAATATTTCTCATTCTTCATCATTTGAAGTTTTATTGGATATGTTTGAAATGATCAAGTACATATTTTGCACTAAAGGTTTATTCAACTTTTTTCAAATATTTCGATTCACTGTTTGACTCATTTTTGGATTCAAATTCAGGTTTTACTTTCGATGACATAAAATGTTGAAAAACATTAGAAAACGGACTTTCAATGAGTATATGGAAAATATAAGCGAGAATGATGGCATAAACAAGGTCAATTGCTATGTGCTCCAACTAGCAAAATGTGAAACTTATTTAATTGTATATTAATTTTTTAATTCATTCTTACCATATATTTATGAGATGCGACATAAGTGTAATGAATAGAGAATATTCTGTGTATGATCACCATAACGTGGAGCAGATAAATCCCAAGGGATAGTCTCGCAATCGGTTGAAAGCCATGCCAGGAGAGGAATGAATTGAAATAGCCTGCAAAGTTAAAACTAATTAGTTATTCATCATTCATTAATATAACCCACAACATTCAGATTTTTTCGTAAAAAATAAAAATGGAATGGAGCCACAAATTTTTCATCTCTTGTTAAATTTAAAGTAGAATTGAAATGAAATATTTTCAAAGTTCTATATATCTTTAGAATGTTTTTTAACTTATTCGACTTATTTGAACAAAATTCAATTCTAGGCTTTTCAAAGAAAATACAGAGTAAAAGCTGAAATCCTGTCACCAAATAAACTGAAACAATTGTGTTTTTAAATTGTCACAAATAAAATATTACGAAAGTTTTCATTACCTCCTCTTCCCGTACAACAGGCGAAATAAATCCAACCGATGCTCAAACAGAAGAGTAACTTTCCAATTGAGTGCCACAAAAGTACACTCATTAGTGGCGCAGTTCTGTCCAAATGCATGAATGTGTTGAACCAGAAGTTTACGGATATACATAAGACTACTGACAAAATCCAAAATAACGCGGATTTCAATCGACTTATTTGAATATTTTTTCGCATCAAATATCCGAACGCTATTCCTATGAAAAAAGCGGTGCCGTAGTTGTTGGCAGTGAAGTGCCACCAATAAAATGATTTGGATATCGACACATTAAATGCTTGTGCATTCGAGAACTGTAGGTATGACCTGATGTTGAAAAGTGTGTAAGGTGCAATACTTGCGAATAAACTCAATATAATTGCCGTTATTATTGCAATAATTCCATAGAAATTGTTTCTCTTATATATAATTATGAAAATAAGACCCAAAACTGTCAGTTGAAATAACACCGATAGAAACCATAGGAAAGGAATACACTAGATCATTCAGACGATAAAATCATGATTGTTCATTGAGCAAAGTCATATATTACCGTAGGTCCAGGAACAAAGAGCAAAGTTTTCAATAAATTCAATGGATTTTTACATCCGGATAATTTCATCACACCCGAATTCCAAATGGGCCCATCACCAGTCAGAGGGAAAAGGAAATGAAATTGAATTGATCCAAAAACAAGAACAGTTTGACTCAACCATCGCTTAAAAACAAATTCAACGAAACTAAAACGTCTTTTAGTTTTACCAATTTTCGATAAAATGGTAAACGACAATAAAAGCCCACTGAGGAAATATTTCATTGATTAATACAATTTAGGTCACCTAACTAATTGAATAAACTCACCTCAATGTGAACATGGCATCAATAATGAGGGGAGTTCTGACAAAACTAAATTTACTGTTTGAAAAGTGTTTGACCAAGACCTCACTGTAAATCTTTTTGAGACCAGTCATACCCAATGTTGTATTGAATAAGAAGGCGTGTATTATATGTACATAAATTATTAAGAGAAGTCGTAATGTGTCGAGTGCTGGGAATTTGTCATTTTTGGCGAATAGTGATCTCGTGTTTCTTATTATCGAAAACGATGTCAACAACTGATTGCCAACAATAGTGTCAACACTTTTCACTTCATTTTTAAGTTCTGAGTTCATTGATTTGGAGTTCTTGTAAATGTCATAACTTGTGCTCAAAATAATGAAGAGCAACAATACCGAGATGAGTGTTCTTTGTAACAGATTGAAAAAAAATTATGTTATCATGTGATGTGAAAAACTATTTTGAAGTTGAACCTGCTCATAATGTGAAAGTGAGAAATTTGATCAAAAGATTGTGTTGTGATTGGCATTCCGGTAAAAGTGAGGACAAAATTAATGGGAAAAGTCTGAAGTTTTAAAATAAAGTGAATGGTAAACAAAATGAAAATAGATTATTGAAGTTTTTCATATCTGAAATAATATGTTTTTTCCATTCGAAAAGTTTATTTTCTGATCACAATCTTAATCCTTAATCCCATGACAAACATTGAATTTGGTATTTACAAAATCTCATTAAACTTTTCAAGAATTTTCTCAAACTTTTCAAATGAAATTATTTAATTTTAATTCAATTATACCGGCATGCCGATGTATCCCGGGTTTACCGGCAATATAATCAATCTCATTTATATCAGCATTCTTTACGGGGTGAAACGGTAGTATCTTTAACTACAATTATCAAAAAATGCAATATAAAGAGAGAGCACATTCTGTCGTACCCAACCTCAACCCCTCTGGAGTTGCAAAAAATAAAAATATTTATGAAAATTTCAAAAAACTGCATTTTTGATTTTTTAAAGTTTTAGAAAATTATTTAACTAGCAACACAAAAGTTATTAGTAATAGCTTTTCATTTTACCATGTTCTCTAGATTTAATGAGCAGGTTCGACTGTTGAAGTATTTGAATATCCTTACAGTGAAAAAATTTGATAATTGTCCAGCTCAAATATTTCGTCCTTCACATTACATTGAGGACCGACTTCCAGTGGAATTCGAGTGATTGGAAACAATACTGATAACAAAATAGATCTTAAACTTACCTTGCTGATAAATTACTTGTTTAAACTCAATCAAAACTTACTCAGATTCAAAACATCTTGAATTTCTTTAGCGCTGCATTGAGACGGTATACAAATACCCAGTTGATAACTCACACCACCATCAAAGTTGAGCTGTCCTATAATTGCTTCGATTGTCGATAGTTTACCTAAATTGTAGTCTTTGCGAAGTCCTAATAAGATGTGTGGGTCAGCCACCGGTTCATTCTCTTTGTAAGAATCAAGCGGTGGAAACGGTATAATAGTTTTCAACAAACAATAGCGACCTTTAATATTAGGCTTTTGACTTTGTTCAGGGCTAGTAATACCAAGGCACTCTGAATATTCACCAAAATCAGAATAAACTCCTTCAGCAAAACCTGATGGTAGAAGTCGTCCGGCAGAGTCCAAAACTGAAATACAATGCGATAAATATCAAAATAAAATCATTTTTGAAAATGTACTTACACTTTAGTGCCCATATTTCTCCATTTGAAATAGAAATAAACAACCTGGTTAACGCAGTTAAGCATTCATTGCTTAGAACAAGTTTAAATTTACTCCAAAATTCAAGAGATTTTTCAATTTCTTTATTATTTTCGGAGAGATTGAAAAAGAACCGCATATTTTCTTTAAATGTCTTAATGATGTAGGACGTTTCATTTATATGTGTGACATGTTTATTTATTGGTAGATTCTTGCCTTGCTCATAGATTTGCTCCAATTTACCGAAAAATGTTGGTCCACTGTCTTCTCGACAGTTGGTTGCATTCATAACTCCATTATCCGTTTTTTTCTCTCTTTCAAAATCAGCAAGCTTTGAATTAGTTTCTTGGACAATATTATCATGTACCAATTGATTTGTCATCGGATTGGACTGGGTTTGAACAGCACTTGTAGTCAAAATCATAAAACCCATTGTAAAATAAAACATAATTGCGTTGATTTCAGACATTTTCGTCAAAATATATAAGTTTATGAAAATAACTTTTAAGTAATTTCTAATTTTGTATTTCATTCACTATAAAGGGATGAAATCAATTCGTTAATAAAGTTATAAACAACTGTACGGAGACTCCGCATAATATCCGATAAAATTTTATTTCATTTATAATCTTTTAGAGGAAAAGTGATAAAATGGAAATTAATTCCTCGTTTGTAATTTATTTATATTCTGCTAATATATCCTGGTGAAATCAATCAAACTATATTCAATTTTCTTTGAATAAATCATTCTTTATATGCAATTCTCTGAATCATAAACTAATTCTTTCTGATTCATAATTTTAGAGTCTTTAAGGCCCAATTCTATAAGTTATCTTGGTCAACCATTTTGCTTGTAATTGGCGTTCTATTGTTTTTGAAAAACAATATGTCGTTTAATTCAATGGCATTATCTGTTAAAAGTCTCGAATTACTGTTTGTTTGAATTTGTTTTTAACAACTGTTGAGAGACTATCCGAATATCAGTTCCTTCTAATAGAAGACATCAATAATATATTTCAATCGATTTCAATGAGTTATCAGCAAAGCATTGAAAAATAGTCATTTATTCTTGGTGAGAAGTTTCGATAAAAGTCCCTAAAAATGAGCCGAATTGTTTCTGAAAAAGTCTCTCATTTTTCTTTATTTCCTCATTTTTGAGGTCCTTAAAAGGGGTGAAAAAACTAAAATAACTAGAACAAACCATAAGCTCATTAACAAAATTAACGGATCGGTAAAAATCGTAAATATTTTTATCGAACTTGAATACAGTTTAATGTGAATATATATAGTTTCAAATATAACACAAATAATAATAACCAAGGATAATTTCGAACATAGAGCGCCCATTAAAGAGGAACCGAATAAAGATATCATTGAATTAAATATTCTGATCGCAAACTTCTCAAGGATTAGATGTTTTCGACAAATGCTAATCACTTATTAGTAATCAATAATTTCTCTTAAATATGTCGCACTTTCCTCTTAAGGTTTGTGTCGTCACCCGAAGAGAGTATCACTCCTAACATAGAGAGAATCATTTGAACTTGTCGAGAGAGTAATTCTTTCATTACTGCCAATAATTGGAAGCATTCTAGGTAATAATCTGCTCAAATTAAGATTGGTTGATTTTGTTTTGTTTTTAGTCTTCTATAAGACAAAAGTGAATCAATTCATAACAATCAAAGGATTGCATTAACAATATGGACCGGTTTATACTGTATGGGTGGGCACATTGCCCATGGTTATAATTGGTGACTACGAACTATCAAAGATTGCGTTCAATTCCAAGAACAAT
This sequence comes from Edwardzetes edwardsi, assembly GCA_034693445.1. Lineage (NCBI taxonomy): Eukaryota > Metazoa > Arthropoda > Arachnida > Sarcoptiformes > Ceratozetidae > Edwardzetes > Edwardzetes edwardsi. The sequence goes on from JAQFXL010001763.1 coordinate 5,494, forward strand.
GAGCTGATGGGTAAAGAAGACTCACTTTTTTACAAAACTCCTGCTCAGAGATGGTAATTATGATGTGCTGTTTTCCAAATCCCCAAAATATATATGAATTAATTATTTAAAAACATATTTTGATAAATATGCAAGGAAACCCAAAAAATCACCAAAATATCTATGAATTGATTATATAAAAACATATTTTGATGAATATTTATTGGAACTATTAGAAAGCTTGCAATGAACAACAAACTTGCACACTTAGTCGATGATGTAGTGGATGAAACGGTACGTCATATGATAGACCAAAATGGGTATAATAAGGCATTTGATGCAACAAGCTATATTTATTGAACAACATATAATGTAATCGCTTCGTTCGCTTTTGGAAAGCGGTATGACTTCACAAATCAATGCGAAAGCTTTTTGTAGATTAATTACAAAATCTCCATGATGTTTGATTTATACCTAGATATTTGTGGAATGATGAGGAGCTCAAGTTTTATGAGGATGGCTTCGAGTTCTATAGAAAAATTTGAATGTCCTGACAATACCCGATAGAGTGCCGATTCTGAAGCCATTCTATTGTAGAATTTATAGGAAAGTCAGTCAAACACTGAAAGAGCTGTTCTCTTAAAGGTTTGCTGAGAACAGCGATTTTCATAATAATCTCTGTTTAACAGCAATGCTTGAAGCTGTTACCTATGAAATATTATGTTTTTCACCATACACGCCAAGAGTTACAATACGCACCGAAGGTCAAGAATAAATGACGGCATAAGTATAAAAGTGAAGACGTGTTGCAAAAGTCTGTGCCATAAATTATTTTTCAAAACTAATTAACATTTTTGAAAAACAACCCTTTAATGGATAAAATTATACTCCATTTTCATATTCCAAGAAAATATATTCTGATGTGTCATTCGGTGGACGACGTAAAAGAAAACTGATATAACGTCTTAATCACAGAAATCATTTTCAAAAACTTATTAATTATTGAAATTTAACCCATTATTTGATTAAATATTATTCTATATTTATCTATCAATAAATCAGTTAATAATATATTGAATTAAATATTCTGAACGCAAACCTCTCAAGGATTCGCTGTTTTCCAAATGTTATGCAGATGTCTACGTGACTGCAATTTCACCCCTTTTCTCATCATTACTTGAACTGTAATTTTATGAATCTTTTATAAAATAAAACTCAATTATTTGTCATTTTATGCAATTAATGTAAAATATATTAAATGATTGTAAGACTTATTGTAGAAGTGATGAGACATTTAGCAAATTTATGAATTTATTGAAATACCCCCCAAAAAAATAATTCAAAGAAATATCTATTACTCAATATTAAGGAACGAAAATCTTCAGCACTACTACTCTGATATCGCCCTTACTTTTTAACAATCAATGGATTATTTGTTTGAATGGGAAAAAAATTAAGGAAAATAATTCAAAATAATTTTCGTTACAAACCATTAATATATGGTTTGCAACTGTATTCTTTTCGTCACCAAGCTCGTTCGTCATTTTCAATATGAATTTTAAATTCAAATTTTTATCTTTTCCTGATTTGAGTCTTATTTAAATATTATTTTGTTTCTATCAATAAATCATTTAATTGTCAGTTATATTAACTTAAATATTCTGAATGGAAACCACTGAAGGATTCGCTGTTTTTCAAATATCATGCAAATGTCTGCGTAACTGCAAAAGGACTTAAAAGGTAATTATTTCTTAGACAGACTTCAAAACGCAACGAATATCGACTCAAATTGATGGGTGAGATAACTTTTTTATTAGACTTTAAAAATAAATCCTTGCAAATTGTGTTTAAAACAATAACTTGTCGATGAATTATCGCTAATGAAATCGAATCTTTAAGTTTAAACTTTCTTTTTATTTGAATTTTAGTGAAATGTTTTTGTATTTTAAAAACTTCATTAACAATGAATACAAACCCCTGAAATTGTTTTTCAATTCTCGTTGATCTCGCTGAATATTTTATTTTCAAAAAAATTTTGACCCAGCTATATGTTGAGCTCTGACAGTTGACTTCATGATAAATTTTTTAACAAGACGTTGAAAGCTCAAATTTTCAACGTTCAACAATTTCAAACGATTAAAAGCAAATATTTCATTTTTTGAGAAGAATTATGAATTTGAAAATTCCATTGAAATAATTGAGAGATATTTTGTAAATTTAATAAATATTAAGCATTTTCTTTAAATTATAGACTTATTATAAAAATGTCTGAAGAATTTGTTTATTAATAAATATTATAAAATTACTATATAATAGTGATTATGACACAAATAAATAAAGCAAAAGAGGACGGAGTTTTGGAAACTTTCGAAATACGCGGTTTGAATGTCAAACACTTTCCAATTCACGAACACCAGGAATGGTTGGACTCAATGCTCGCTAACGTGTACTCAAAGGAGTATGGAATCAAAAGTTCATTCATAGAGATGGGTTACTTTTATAACTTCATAAAAGACAAAAGCCTATTCTTGGGACTAGGTCTATTGGTGGCACTTATCGGAGTTATAGATAATCTGGCTGAAGATAATAAAATCGACCTCACCGAATGGCTCAATTTGATCAAGAACAAGAAGCTCCCCAATAAAACGGAATCAAAATTCGTAGAATTATTTGTCAAAATAGTTTCCATTCTAAAAGACTATTTGTCAGGAAAAAGGCTAGATAAGTTTTATGAAGTCCTGGAGACATATGTATCCAGTATTGCTGTACGGGAGTTACATGGTAAATTTAATAACGACTCCGTCAGGAATAACGACTTTACTTTAGAACAATTCTGGGACATTCGTCGCAGAGATTTTGCTATGGATTTCTTTTTATTCTGTGTTTTAATAACAACTAATTTAGATCTCGAATTAATTGAGAAAGATGAAAAATTGAAGCTACTTTTGGGCAAATTCAATGATCGCGCTGGAAAGAACTTAATCCTTGCAAATGAATTATTTTCTTTTAGAAAAGAAGTTTACGACAATAAATACCTTTGCAATTATGTGTTCATGAAAATGATCAAGGAGAAAAAAGGTTTGCAAGAAATAGTGGACATTGTTGCTGATGAACTCAAAACTGGAATGGAAGAAGAATTCCGTTATGGAAAGGAGTTGACTGAATATAACCCTTATTTCAGTGAATACGTCGAGCGTGTAATTATGTTTAACCAAGGTCAAATCTTCAATCACTCTATTTCAAAGCGATATAATGACTTCGCCAACCAATAGACTAGAATCATTAAACTTTAAATTACTCGAAATGTTTTGATTACTGGTTGTGTTTTGTTCACCTTCTTTACTTTACTTTTGAATAAATTTTTCAAGCTATTTTCAAATTATTGAAAGGTGTAATTTTTAATCTTAAAATGTATGAATTATAATATTTCAATCATATCTAATAATATTATAGAGTTTTCTGAAGAGTTTTTAGTAGATCCTAGCAGAATCTAAGCCACAGATCCTTTTCAAATTCAAATAATTTGTCCTGGATCTTGGAGCATCAAAAAATGTGTTAAGACTAGGAGAAAGAAGTCCACCACTACGTCATTCCTATTTACTGCTCCCATTCGACATGTGTCACAATAATGATAGCAAACAATCACTGCTTTCAATTCTTTCATAAATTTTGAAAATTTTGCTCTTATTTACAGTTTTTCAATCAATTCATCCATAATATAGAGGTTTTGAGTCCAGTTTATAATGAAAACCAGTCCATAAGATAGAGGTATCCATAACATAGAGGTCCATAACTGGGAATAAATTTAACATTACGGGTATAGGCGAACCAACAAATATTTCAAAATCATCCATACCAAGGAGGTATTCATAACTGGAAGGTAAATATCTCGAAGGTTCGACTGTATACCTATTTTTCTTCGATATTTTATTATAAATTTTAAAATACTAGAATTTTAAAATTTTTCGGCCCTTTTTTCAACCAAATACCGTTAGTTTTGGAAATAAATATAAAAATAATTTCTTAAACAGGCTGTTAATTAGCAGGGCCAGTGTAAATGCAAAAGGTTTGCTGGTCTATTAAACAAATCGGAATTATTCTACAATATTAAGTGGAAACTATTAATAATAAGCTGTGAATAATTTAGTACACAAATGTTCAAGGCGGTTTCTCGAATGAAACATAAAAATATTATTTCATTGATGTCCAAAATTTAGAGGAAAGGACGACATAATGATGAGAATAATGATAAGGACTTCTACACTGAATTGTCAATCATTTGGGTCACAAATGAATGTTAAACTTATTTTAAAAATTTATTAGTATTTTTCAAAAACATTCAACACTTAATTGATTGTTAATTATTTATTCATAAAAACAGGCCATTTAAAAATAACTGACTGAATTTTGCAAATTCTGCTCATTGTTTCAAAAAGTTTTGAAATCTTGCTGTTATTTCTACGGGGTATTTATTGGATCAATTTTATTTATTCAACTATTGAAACAAAAATATGAAATTTTTATTCGATTACATCACTTATATCACAGTCGCTAACGAGTGCCAAACATTTTAAGTAGAGTAAGAGTATGAGCCAGCACACTTTCTCGTAACTATCTTTTTTGTCACAACTGATTATCATTGATAACTCATTAAAAAAGGCTGACCTTGCCAATCACATTAAGCTCGGTAGGACAGCCCACTGAGTGGATTATATATATCTATATACTGCATGTCTATATATGACTAGCGCTTAAAATAAAGATTAAAAACTAATTTTGTGGTTTTTTCTGAACAATAGCTGATATCTGGCCGACAGTCAGTCCTCGGATCTCTTCCGCAGAGAATATGATATCGAAGTTGCGTTCAAACATATGTTGGATCTCAACTAAAATAATAGAGTCTATTCCCAGTTCAATGAGAGAGGTCTTCGGATCCAACATAGAATAGTTTTTGACACCTTGGTGAAAAAGTAAACACTTGAGTAGTTTATATAACTTTGAAAGAAAAATCACATTTAATTACCCAAAATGTTTTCAATTTTCTCAAAAATATTTGTTTGATTGTTTTGGACGGAATAGGAATTTGCTTTCACACACGACAACACTGTTGAGTGATTGCTCTG
>JAQFXL010001764.1:0-10588 GCA_034693445.1 Edwardzetes edwardsi
ACCTCGAGGTAAACCGGCACTATCCTCAATTTCGCTATATACCGGCATGCCGCTTTATGTGAGGTAATACGGTATAAGAAATGATTAACCTTCGACGTGTACAGTTAAAAACTCACTCTGTGTATTGTAGAAAATTTAAAAGGCCAGTAATGCAGGAAATAATATGCAATATGCAATTTAAATATGCTGGGACGTTCTAAATATTTAATATGGAAAGGCTTCAAGCATTGCTGTTAATCTCATGTTATTTTGGAAAGAACTTGGAAGCTCATGAGAATTGTGATTAAATAATCAGCAAATTATTAATCGAACCAGAATGATCTTATTTCAATTATTCTTGGTTCTATTTAGGTTGAAAGTCATAAGTAATATTTTAAGCATTGAAAAAATGTTTTTGAGCGTAAATTTCTAAAAAAATTGTTCAACCATTTTATTTTCAAATACATTTTTACCAAAAAAAATTGATTTTCAGTTAAATCTCGAAATCTAATCACAATTATTCATTCGTTTTATTTGTTGCTCACGTTATATTTGAGGCATTGCGAAAATATTTTCTAATTAACTTCTAGTCACTTTCAAATTGAAATTTCGAGTGAATTTGGCTGATTTTTTTTGCCATAGTACGCACCAAAATTGATAAGGTTACAAGATTGATTAAAGTGCAAGAAAACAATTCATAAACTCGATTGCTGAAACGAGATTAAAAGTAAGGAAAAACTCAAAATAACCCAGGAAAAAGAGACTTCGATATTAAATATAAATATAGTTTTGAATGCATACCTGTCGGATAAATAAACCATGAAACAAAAAATTAAAAAGAAAACATTTATGAAATACACAAAATTCATCTTAATTTCAGAAATACTGATATTATTTAATACTTTTCCAATGTTGGATGAATTTCACAATAAAATTATTATTGAAAACCAATTAACTACGATAAATATATTGATAATTCAAAGTGTTTTTGAGAGTCTAGTATTCTTGATAAGAATTACACAATAGAATGATAGTTCAAAAATTTTCCATTGAAAATGAATTTAATAAAATCTATAATTTCAAAAAAATACGATAAACTTATTTACTTATTAATTCTTAATTATAATATTATATTGAAAGCAATTTTATTGATATTACTTAAGACTCGAAAGATATAATTTTTATCAAAAGCTAGAAATTATGAAATCAATCATAAGGTTGTGTCAGCAAAATATTGATTAAAAAATGATTCAGTAAAAAGAGCTCGAACATATTTGTGAAGTTAATGTCCGATTCAATGTTCATGCTGAATTTAAATCTCAATTAAATATAGCACGAGGAATTATTCCTAAAGAAGCCTTCACAAAATCAAGCTCATTGTTTTATTTGTAAGAAGCTGACGTTGTCGCACAGTCTTCAATGCGTTTCATAGAAAATAAATAAGCATGATCATTTTGAAATTCAATCAAATATTAATTGTTGAAGTTACTTGAAATTTTTTCAGTATTACTTAGAGTTTAAGTTAAGCAGCAAATTGAACCAAGATTAATTCAACTCAGATACCAAATTATTATTATAAAATTAAATTATTTTTAAGTGTTTCTCAAGGTTTTCGTAAGAAATTCAAAGATTAATTTAAACCACTTCTAGAACATATTGATCAATTTTTGAAGACATACAGTGGACTGCCTTTATAATGAACACATTTGGTTTGAAGAATTTGTTTATAACATTAAAATTTCCATTATAAAAGACATGTATTAATGTCTATTGAAGTGGATTTGGAATCCAAGGAGTTGTTAATTAAAAGTGAAATTTCAATATATAGAGTGTTCATTATAAAAGCATTTAAGTGTTTAACAATTACCAATCACCAGATAATTTATATTCCACTTCATTTATTAAGTTATCAAATTCAATAAGCTTTCAATTTTGGATAAACAAATATTTATAGTAATGTAAAACAATAGTAGTCACCCCGATGTCAGCCGTCGTACAAATCCAATGCTTCCATTGTTCACATTATATACTAATAATTGGTTTTACATGACATTACAATCAAATTATGACATGATGGTCATATCTGTTGCTTATAAGGCTGACGCTTCATGTATTTCGTGTATTCTTTAAAGGGTAAAAAACAATCATTTATGACTGTTGAAAGAACAATGCATATTTTAAGAGTGGATTTAGTGATTCTTAAAAGACTCACAAACAATACCAACTTTCAATAAGAATTAAAAGGTATCGAGTACTATCGAGTATCTACCAAGCTAGAATAAAAATGATTAAAACTGGTATTTGAGTAATTGACTTCATTTAATAGCTAGTGTAAAGCTTTATCAGTAAAAAACAGAGCATTTGAACAGGATAAGGAGAACAAAAAGATTATATTTTTGTATAAAAAGCCATTTCAGTTCAATTCAAATACAAATACAAAATGTTTGAATTCAAATTAATTTTACTCTTATTCTTTGTCTGGGAAATTGAAGATAGGTAAGTTTCTCAAGAACAATTTTATAACTTTCTATATGATTTATCAAATTCTGAAATATCAAGTTCCCAAACCTACACAATTTTGGCCCCTAAAATCATCCGACCACGCTCAGAATACAATGTGATTGTTGCACTCGATGGCATTGAAAGATCAACAAGCATAAGTTGCACAATTGAAAGGACAAAAGGAAGCAATATCGACAAACAAACGAAAGTTTTCTCATTTGACAGAAAAAACTCATTTCAAGTTATAAAGCTGCAACTGGATTTAGACTGGTCAGAAGGAATTTACAATCTTACTTTTGAAGGCAAAGGAGAAATCACTTTTCAGCATACAATACCTGTTCAATATATTTACAAACAGTTTGTCATTCTTGTTCAATCTGATAAAGCAATATATAAACCTGGTCAGAATGTGCTCTTCAGAGTTGCAATTCTTGATGACACACTTAGACCTGTAAACGTAGCAGATATAGATGATTTGAAAATCTACTTGATGGTATAATATTATTTTATAACTGATATAATGATATTAATGAGTAAATATCTTTTGAAGGATCCTCAAGATGTCAGACTAAGAGAACTCGTTTTGGTAATATTAATTTGAATGATATTTTTTCTAAATTCATCTTGACACAATACTCAATTTTAGGCAAATGGTGTAAAAGGACCAGATCCAAATCTTTATAACGTCAACAAATTCAATTACACAAAAGGAGTAACTGAAGATATTTCATTCAATATTCCAGATCAGACTGAGCCTGGTGAATGGAAAATTCAAGTAGTGACAAGAGGACAAGTTCAGAATTACACATTTTTCATCGATTATTACACCTTGCCATTAGCCAACGTGACAATAAACCTTCCTGAGTTCATAAAAGCCGATGATACAATTCTCGATTACCAAGTCAACTCTTTCTATACTTTCGGAAAACCAGTCGATGGAAAAGTTGAAGTAACAATACAGAAGGTGAAGCAATGCGGTAAAATGATTCATTCTAAAACAAATTGGAATCAAACGTTTCCAATATCTGGTCAATATCATGGTCATTTGAAAATGACTGATTTGGAATTTTTCAGTAGTAATTGCACTGATATGACATTTAATGTCTCTGCAAATGTGTTTGATAATAAAACCAACAACTATTATTATAACGAAAATACATTTGATGTGATAAATCAAGATATAAAAGCTGAACTAGAAGATGATCGGAAGCAATTTAGACCTGGAAAAACCATCACCAAGGCGGTCAGTAAATTTTATTTTTTGATTTATCAAAATAGCACCTGTTCCGAAAATTTGCTTCAACAGAATCAAACAATATTGTCAAACTAAGATTATCTTTAACCAACCTCATCTCAACTCATTTATATAATTGATTCATAATCATAGAACTAATTTATAAAATGATTCCAGATCAAAGTAACATCCAAATCTGGCAAGGAAATTAAAAAGAGTCAAATGAACAACTTTAAATGTGTGGCCGAATTCAAAACAGAAAAAATTGTAACTTTCTCTGAACTTATCACTAAAAGCATTACGAAAGAAGACGGAAGAGTAACATGCGACTTTCAAACTCAAAATGATTATACTGATCTAAAATTCAAGATTGTTGACACTGTGAATGATAAAGAGTTGACTATTTTAGAGTCTTTCTTCAGTTTTGCTAGAAATTGTGTTAACGATACAATTCAAGTCTCACTACAGAATAAGCAAGATCCACTTTATTCGGATAACATAACTAACTTATATGTTGAGTCCACTCAGAAAATTGATGCTCTCATTTTCTACATTGTTGTTCGAGGAAGTATTGTGAACGCCACCTATATCAAATTTCCGCAAGCAACAAAAAATAATCTTATAGAATTGAAATTAGTGAGAGAAATGGTACCAGAGGCACTCGTTGCTGTTTTCATGAAAGTACCAGGAAGCAATGTTATTATATCTGATGCACTTCTATTAAATGTGAAGGGTGTTTTCCATAATGAAGTTACATTTGTTGTGAAAACACCAGAGTTGGATGCTGGAGAAGAAGCAAAAATAATTGTCAATGCTGAATCAGAATCAAAAGTATTTTTGCTGGCTATAGACGAGGCTGTCCTTGCTCTCAAACAAGGAAATGATTTGAACAGTAAGCGTGTTATGAATGAATTGCTGTTTAATGATGGCTATAGAGCGCAAACAGACGGATTTCTCCAAGCTGGAATGAATGTTTTAACAAATGGTCAAAGTGAATGCAAAGGAAGCCTTTATGCGAATGGATTTGATCCAGATGAAGATGATGGCACTAAAAATGTTCAAGGAGACAAAAGTAAAATTCGAAAAAATTTTAGAGAAACATGGATTTGGGACAGCACTGAAATGTGAGTTATTGAAAATTTATGTAATCTTGTTAGTTTATGCTATATAGTATAGATGTATTTTTCAACAATCTGCACCTGAATTTTAAATTTGAAAACAAGTAGTTAATCAATTTTTATCAACTTGCAGACCTCATCGCAAGAATAGAACTGGAATTAAGACCCAGGTGCCAGACAGTATAACTACTTGGAAATTGACAGGATTTGCAATCCACGAACAAAAAGGACTGGGACTCACTTCAAACCCAGGATATGTATGTAATTTTGGCTTACTCTCGATGAAATAATTACCTAGGTATTAAAAATTATAAAATGATGATTTTAGGTTCGAGTATTCCGACCTTTCTTCCTGAGGCTGAATTTGCCTTACTCTATTAGAAGAGGAGAAGAATCAGACATTCATATACTTGTTTTCAATTATTTGAATGAAAGCATCGAATTCGATATGAGTATAGCCTCGAACCAAACAGAAAGTCATGACTTGATATTCACTGGTTGTGATCGAAAATTCTTCATGGTCAAAAATGAAATAACGACAATAACCTGCAAGGTGAAAGCTTCTCGAGTTGGCCAGATTCCAATAATTGCTCAAGTTAGTGGCACATCTCAATCAAAACTCAAATTTGATGATGGAGAACTGAGAAGTCTATTGGTTATTTACGAAGGCTTCATTCAAAGAAAAGTTCAAACAATATACTTCGATTTGACCACGGATGATAAAGATAATAATGTTGAAAAGATAATCAAGGTTGATTTGCCCAAAGATAGAATAAAAGGCTCTGAAAGTCTACTAATGAGTGCAACAACTGAACTCATAACTGTTGAGTGGAAAGACAAGTTGATGGACGTTCAAAAAAAACATTCAAATATTCATTATGATTTTACAGCACCTGATGCATGCTGCCAGCAAAGAGTGACTCTTTATTTCCCGAAATTATTTTGGCTAGATTATTTGAAAATAACGAAAAGAGGTACACAAGAAGATAGAGAAATGGCCGCCAAAGTAGTTCAGAAGACTCTTGACTTACTTTGCTATCAGAATCCAAGAGATGGATCATTCGTATATTTTCATACTTGTAAGTTTTATTCGAAGAATCCTGCAAATAAAAATACCTACAGTCAATAAAGAGTTCCTTCAACACTTTCCAGAATAACTACAATCAAATAAGTGCAAGTTGTGCGACAGATTTGGTTAAACTTCTTCTTGAAAGTGACGAAAGCACTTAAAAATAACTCTAATTAAATCTTTTAGGGGATGAACCGATCAACAATATCATCCTTATTCATGCGAATACAGCAAAATCGTCTTTATGGCAAACGGCTTATACATTAAAAATAATGAATCATGCTTCAAAAGGAGCGAATATAAATGTCGATCAAAAATCAATCAAGCAAGCATTGGATTGGATCAAGGGTGTACAAAAAGCAAGTGGCGAATTCATTGAAACAGATCCTGAACACACTTTTTACACAACTCCAACAAACGCGTATATAACTGCATTCGTTAGAATTGCGATGATTGACAGTGGTGAAATAAACCCAAACACTGATAAATGGCTGGAAGACAATTTTAAGTCTCTTAAGGATCCATTGGATATAATGTCAACATGCTATGCATTGCATTTAGCTAAAAGTAGAATGGCGACTGATTGTTACACTAAAATCATCGATAAAATGTTGGTTGATAATTCAAGTGGAAATTATTGGATCAATTCAAAAGGCCAAAGTGATCTTCATCTAACCGCTTATGGACTCATGATTTTAACCGAGAGAAAGTCTTACGCGATGGCGCTTCAAGTATTCAAATTTATTGCAGGTTCACAGGATATCCAAGGAAATTTCCATCAGCAAATTCAAGAAAGGTTCTCATATATGGGGTCTGAAAGTGATTCATACATAACAGTTATCTGTACTGAAGCTATGATCAAGTTCATTAATATAACAAATCGATATGATCCTGGAATTGAAAATGTTTTCATTCATTTCAACACTGATGGAAAAGATGCAACAATACATCTGAGGCCTAATACTGACATTGTTGAAGTTATTGAAGGAAATGCTAATGCAACAACAATAAAGATTTCAGCCACTGGTTATGGTAGAGCCAAAGCTAATCTCTATTTCCAATATAATACATTCAATTTGACCGATGGTGATTTCAATATCAATTTGACAAAGCGACATCACAATGATGATTATGTTGAGTTGGACATATGCACTAAGTAAGCAAATTTGAACTATGAATGTTGGTTTTTTATTCTGAATTTTCAGTTACAAAAAACAAGGTCATATCAAAAATGGAATAGTGGAGATAGATTTACCAAGTGGATACAAATTTATTCAAGACAAAATGATCATAGAAACCAAGTTAATTGATAAAATTGAATCGAAAAATGAAGAAACACACATTATTGTTTATTTGAAAAAGGTAATTGAAAATATTTAAATTGCCGAGTTATTAATTCTCGTCTACAGATCCATGAAGGTCAATTGTGTTTCACAATCCCAGCAATACAGAGTCATGTTGTCAAAAATAGACATGCAGTTCAGTTGAAAGTCTATCCTTATTATGACAAAGCCGCAATGTCCGTTCATACCTATGAAGTTGGATCAGAAGAAGATGCAATTAATTGAAATCAAGTTTTGAATTTTAAAAAATGTATTTTTGAATAAGAAATGAATAAAAAATATAAACTTGAAACTATTGAAAACTTGTGAGTTATTATGACTGAGAAAAAATGAGTGCTCAGTTTGAATCAGATATGAACAAGGTGCTGACACTCTTGAGTACACTACCTTGAGTACAAATAAATATATTCATTATTAACTTTTGAAAAGGGAAATTTCTATTTTACAAAATGGTTTATTAATTAGTTCATTTAAATAATTAATTTATTGTTACATGTAAACTGTTGTTTGTAACCATGTTAATCAAATGAAAATTAACGTGAAGACAAAAACTCGTTATTAATTATTCAATATTTTTGTATCAAAGAAAAGGAAAAAGTAGATTAATCAAATTTATACTGTTCTAAACTTCCTGGGTGTCACTCAACAAACAATCAAATTGATAATTGTAAAGATATAAATAGTTTATTCTCAACAAAATATTTTATTTTCAATCTTGCAGCACCCTGTACATATTTTACTCAGACTAATAAACAAATAATGTACAGTTTGTTTCAAATATACAGTTCCTTTCGACTGAGTTCAATATAACCACCTTTTTCTTTGCTTGATAACAATCAAATAGACATAAATGATGCTCAGACTCATTTTGATTGTAGTAATTGTGATGAAGACTAAGGTCAGGCCATAAAGTGGTCCAAATCGGAGGCAAATACTGAGTACAGCAAAAATCGTGAGCAGAATATACGCCGATATAACCAAATGCTGTTCACTATAGACAGCATTCAATGCAATCAATTCACATGAATGAAGGGATGAATAGGAGGGATGATGTTTTGCCACCCGAGATGTTGATTATTTCAATGTAATCAAGGTTCATATTAGCAATGTAAATTCGAGGGATGTACTCACTGGTTATCATCTGTTGTTGAGCTGGCATTCAATTCAACGAAGAATAGAAAAATAATTTTGAAAGGTATTAACAAAATAATTGATAAGACTCTAAGAGTGATAACAATAGTAATTAAAAAACATTTGTTGTTATAATATTTAACCTTTTTTGTAAATGAATTCAATTTCAATAATGAAGTCATTGTTTCACTCATTATTTGATAAGTAATCGAAATAACAGTCAAATGATAACAACATTTAAAACTTAAATAAACTTTTGATTAAATCAACAGAAAAGTTGGATAAAAAGTTTTGGAAGTTTTTATTAAGAGATAGTCTGTTAGCGCGAACTAATTTTATCATTTTGTGCTCTGGGTAGTTCTCTTATTTTCACATTTTCAGAGTCTCAGCACCTTGCTTATATTGTGATTAGAATATAAAATAAAATGAAAAATTGAATGTATATTAAAAATAATATGAAAATAACATAATCTAGCAAACTTTCAGATATTATTGTTAGTTTCCCTGACAATTGTCAATCTATATTGTCATTATCCGGCGGTCCAAATATTGAGCTAGTTTTCTCACTACTACTTCCCGGATCAACACCCTCACTACCGAAATATTGTACATCCTTAGCATGAACATACCCAGTTGAAATTCGACCTCTCTTCATTGATGGTCTAGAAAATTGTTTCGAAAATTGAAGAAAATTATAACCATGAATATTTTATTCAGCTTAATAATAAAAGGATATTGTTGATAAGTTTCTTCACCTTGGTTGCTTCAATTTCCGACCACTCCATGGGTCACCTTGGCTAATGCCATAACCATAATCATTGTAATTCTCATAATCATCGCCATAGTCATAGTCGTTGCCATAACCCACCAATCGTTTGAAACGTAGCGTTTTTGATTTCACTTGTTCTTGGTCAATTGACATTTGGAACAAGTTTGTAGACAGCACATTTGAAAAATGTGTCAAAACTAGAATAAGAAAGAATACTTCTCTTAACCATTTGTTCATTTTTCAATAGGAATTTATTTGACCAATATCATTGAAATTGAGAAAAAAGGAATGACTTAATAAACATATGGTGTGTTTTTTATTAAAAATACAATTCAATACATACATTGATATACATATTTATAAGAAATTCAACTTAGTATATATTTTAGATTTATAATAACTTATTACTCCTATTTCACACTTTTCAGAATGACTCCGACCAAATTAATGCGATTCCAACAATACTTCAACCGTCAAGTTAATCATTAGGCCGATAAGTCTTCCGCAATGAATTAAGTAATCAGTGAAAGTCATAACCGGTTCCTCAGTGTATGAGTTGTGTTGTGTCCCAAATTAGTTTCTTCTCAAAATATTGATTAGAAAAATGTTCTTGATACCACCGATCATTTCCTACATATTTATTTATCTTTCTTATTCCGTTTGAATATTTCATTTGTGTGCAATCATCCAAACATATAATAATATATGATATTTGTCCTCTATGACTAAGATTTTAAATAAATTGAGCAGGTTTATTCAAAGGATGTTTACTTTTATTAATCTCATCATTTTGAATGTTTGATATGTTTCTTGCATTTGAATAAAAATAACCTTGGAGACAATTTTCGAGAATAAGAGTAGTTTTCTTATTAATATTTAAAAAACTTTGATTAATTGTTGACAGTCTGTGAGCGCTATCACTCGAGTAGAGGACAGACCTAACTATCGATCGACTACTCATTTGAAAAGATTGACTTTTAATTCAACACATAAGCAAGTTCCAATTATAAGTTTTGTATAATCGAATATTAACATGTTGATTTATATTTGAAAATCAACTTAGTAATTGTGATGTGATTCCAAAGAGTGTTTATTTCAGTATTTTTCTCAATCAAAATTTTATTCATTGACTTTTAATTCAATCAGTTGGCTTGATGAAAATTAAAATTTGAGCCTTATATATTCATAAATTGTTTCAAAATTGGACCCTGTACTTTTATTTGATATAATTTGTTAGGCAACACACAATTGAAACATAAACTGGCCTTGATGAACAATGACACAGTGATTGTTACATTTGCTGTTATTTTTGTTCAATCATTGATTGCATTTCTAACTTAGTTTTGAAAAATAATTTCAAAAATTTATTATTAGTTTCGTTTAAAAATGTTTGAAAATCTGAAATGTTTTCGTCGTTCATAACAGTAATCGTATCGACAGTCC
>JAQFXL010001765.1:0-10579 GCA_034693445.1 Edwardzetes edwardsi
GTAAACACTTTTTGTGTGATTTGGATCCCATCCTATTCTATGCTGTTTTAACACTGAATTAAATTCATGTAATTTTCAATAATTAAAATATAATTTGAATACACTTTGAATTGCATTTCAAATAAATTTCTGACTTTAGATCAATAAAATTCAATACTGAATGCAATATGTATTCAAAATTTATTGAACCAATGCTTAAAATAAAATTGAAATCTTTTAGAGATTGTAAGAAATGGTTTGAAATTTAAATCATTAAGTTTTCAAATCAATTAGTATTGACTTTAATTAATGTTTTGTTTGCTTTACTTTATGTTATATTCATTAAAGTTTTAGAAAAATTCAAATACAAATGAGATCTTATAATAGTTATCAATAGTGAGAAGAGAGGATCCAAATCACAAACATTTTCAGCGGCAAAAGTTAGAGTCTATGTTCTAATTGGTCACAAAAGAGTCCACATTTAGTTCGCACATTAGGTATAAGTTTTGGTGATTTGGGCGGAAAAAGTATTTCAATTGATTTGAAAACTTATCTATAAGTTCACCGATTCTTCAATTATTAAGTTAAATGTCTGAAACGACTACAACTCTGGCGACGGCCACTCCATCGAAGGCCAAAAAGCCAAAGACTTTGACGGTCGCTAAAAAAACCAAAGCTCCGGCAACTCATCCGCCGGTATCTGATATGGTTTTGGCTGCTGTCAAGAGTCTTAAGGAAAGGAACGGCTCTTCTGCTCAGGCCATCAAGAAATACATTGGTGTCAACTATAAGGTAGAAGTCGAACGATTGCAGCCCTTTATTAAGAAGTTCTTGAAGTCTGCGGTCATTTCTGGAGCATTGACTCAAACCAAAGGCAAAGGAGCCAACGGTTCCTTCAAATTAAGTGCCAATCAGACCAAAGACAAGAAGACGACTACAACTAAGCCTAACCCCAAACCCGTGGCTAAGAAGACACCGACAAAGAAGGCAGCCGTCAAAAAAGTTGTCAAACCTTCAGTGGTGACAAAAGCCACGAAAACTACCAAAAAGGCCGAACCACCGAAGGCTGTGACCAAATCACCGAAAGTGAAGAAAACAGTGGAAAAGAAGAGCAAAGCTCTGAAAACAGCGAAATTCCCGAAAAGCGTTAAGAAGTCGGCAAAGAAAACCCCAAAGAAAGTGCCGCAAAAGTCTACTCGAAAGGCCTAAACCTGTTGGTCCTAAAAAACGGCTCTTTTCAGAGCCAACACTTCTCTGAAGAAACGGACACTTTTTTGTAAATGCCTTTTGTTTTTCGATGTAATTAAAAGTTTATTCAATTGAAAAAAAATTAAAATATAAATATTTTGAGTAATTGTTTGAAAGATGGGATTAATTGCGTTAATAATAAAAGTAAGACAATTGACGTATAGGTCACGTGACTCAATATTTACAGTATTAATGGATTGCAGTAATAGACAAATGGTTTGGGTGTTGTGTCGATGCCTTCTATTGGTTGAATATAGTATATAGTATGCATTGGCTGTACTACCGGTGCAATAGTAGTGAGTAGTGAACAAAGACATACAAACAGCACAAACACTATTAGACAATCTCATAGACCAGTTGTGCTGCAGTTGTCTTCATTCCGATTGTCTTCATTTAAACCTCAACTCTATCTGTAATTCATCTTTTGGTCCATAAATTGATTAACTAATCCAATGGTAACCGAACTGATAGTTGGATCCCACCATCGATGAGGTAATGAACTGTTATTTAAAAATTCAATTTAATGAAAGCCAAAGCAGTGAACATTATGTGAGCGCCAGTCAGAGCACCAGTACTTCAATCATTTGTGAGACATATCTGTATATAGAGTTCCCTAATTTCGACCATTTATTCGCTCATATCTAATGTCAATCGTCATCTTATCCTCTATTTTATCCCTTTCTTCAAATTTAATTGCAAATATTCGGACATTATTTCCAATATAAACACCAGAGTGTAAACAGTGGCACATGTCTTGATGTCCTTCCCTTAACTATCATATCTTCAACACTTTACTATAAGATTAATTAATTATAACCAGGGTTTCAATTAATAGCCATTTGATTAGTCAATGGACTTATTTCACAACTATTTCAGACATATTTGTGCTCTCATTTCAATACAATTGCTTTTAGTGTCAAACTTAAAGGTCTTACAAATTGACATTTATTATTAAATTGAATTGTGGTTGCTCATTCTATTAATTCTATAACAATTTATGTTAAATCAGTTCTATATTCTTGCTATAAGTGGTCACTCAATCAATCAGATGAATCTCAATTTTAATTAGTTTTGTCAAGATTAAATTAATCTGATTTTAACCATGAGTATACCATAACTTTTGTTTTCAAGTCGACGATAAATTGAATTGATGTTGCAAGATGTGAGACTGACCAGTATAACTAGCAGTAGCTTGCACCATTAGTGATTAGCCTTTTGTTAGTTATTTGTTTGAAAATTGGTATTAAGTAATGATTGAGCGATAAGATGGTGTCTCCACTAAAATCTCGACTCAATTGAGTCAAAGCATAATTTTATATTCATTTCACAACAATTCTCTTCTCTTTTATAATAGTAATGAACAGAAAAAACTAGTTATGAGTTATGCCTCAAATCAATGCCTTTTTTAAGGAGGAAGTCGTCTATATATCTATGCATTACTCGACAGAACAGAGCAAAGACAGAGCCCTAACCAGAGCTAAGAAATGCTATAAAATAATGCCATTAAATGATGGCAACCAAAGAAAGAGAAATAGAAAGACAGAGAAAGAGGTGCTCCGGAGGAGTGCGACAGCACTGCCTGAATCTGGAGAGAAGACCACTTGATATTAGTCAGAGTAACGAAAATCAATACAATATTACGATTTATTTTTATATATCAAATAAATTTAGAGATTCTGCGCCTCTTCTGGTTATTCTACTTATTATCACTATTTTTTCTCAACCAAAATATACTTAAAAGTAATACTATTTTATGCAAAACTCATATTTTACTTTTGATTTGCCCAACAATCCTATCGATAGCACACAACTGAGCTTTAGATCACATAAATGCTTCTTCTTTTACCTCATTTTCAAAGAAGCTCTCAAACACTTAGAACTCGATCTTTAATTATGAGAATTAATTTGAAAATTTCGATCAAATGTTTTGCACTTTTAAAGCAAATTTCTCTTCAATTTTCAGAGAAAAGCTTACGAATAGTAAACCATTTTTAAGATTTTTTTATTTATAATTATTCGCTTCTATAAAATGTGTTAATTACATAAAATTTAAACAATTGCTTATTTTAATCGCAAACCCGAAGAATGTCTTAACGAGAAGTGATTCGTGCAATGAGTTTGTGGTCTCCCGTCGATCTGGTTTCTGGTGGAACCGGAAAAACCAACACTAATCTTACAAATAATCCCTTAAATTCTCCACATTTTCGAAGTGAGTTTTGAGCAAAAAATAGTTTTGCTCTCACTTTCATTTTGATACAATAATTTGGACATTTTTAGTGACTGACCCCAAATCAGACCCTCGTTTGTCATTTATTGATTCATTTGCTATGAAAATCAAGAAATTAGTTTTGATTCGTTATATTTTGGTTGAATTTTTTGCCTGAATATATTTTTTCTATCGTTTATTTAATAATTTTGTTGACCTATTATTTCAATCGATTGTTTCACGACTTCATTGAATGCATACAAATGTCGGCAAATATTTTAGTTTTTCTTTCTTTTTAATCGACGCATGAATTGAATAAAAATTGATTTAATTGAGTCATTATTTGTTTAATTGATGTAATTGTTTGCAAAACAGGTGCCAAACGCGACGACAAATGTCCGCAAAGCTATACCAGTAGTCTATTATACGATCACTTACTTCGAAGAAGTTCTTCCAAATTGAATGATAACAACAAAAATGTTATCTCAAAAGACTTGAACGCAGCCATCAATCGGTAAATTAAGTGCTTTATTTCTGGCAATTAATTTTTGACTGGTTTTGACCCAATTGTCAACAGAGTTGTGATGTATAGCAATGACACCTCTTCTGGATTTCAAAACTTAAGTATGTCTTCAATCGATTCTCAAATTATTTTCTAAAAATTAAATTTTTCAGAAAAGAAACAATCGATCAAAAGTTCGATAGGTTTGAGAGTAGAACAGGAGTCACATCACTCAGTGACCACAGAGGCTATACCTCTATTGAAACAGAAGAATAGTAATGAAGTCAATGAAAATTGTGATAAATATAAAAGAATTAAGAATTCAAATACAATGAGTAATAATGAAGAAGAAGACTGTGTTATGCCATTAGATTTGTGCGTCAAAAGGGTCAGACATGAATCGGGTGACAACTCTAATAGGAATAACTCGATATTTAACAAATCCAATACGAGTCATGTGCACAACAACCCGAGTGCAGCCATTAATACTCCCCAATACAACCCTTCATCTCGAAAGAGAGGCCGAAAACCTAAATCGCTTTTAGCGGCGGCCAGTGATCTGATGGTTGCGTCCAATTTGGCCACTCTTTCAAACTTCATCGATTCAAAGCCTCGTAAAAGAGGAAGACCTCCGACACTATCACCTCCATTATCTTCAATTTGCGGACAACAGCCACTGGCAGCTCATTCATCTAATTTAAATAAGGCTTTGTCTTCTTCAGGTGCCTTTCAGTCCCATTTTCCATATGCAGTGTTGAATACTCCTCTCCAACCGGGCTGGCCTTCACTCAGCTCCACCGGACAGCTCATATTTCCCGACAAACTCAATGGCAATGATATCAATAGTTTAAAACACAACAAAAGCAGTGCTAATGTGTCAGAAAGTAGTGATAATTTGGACTCTTTGGGCAGTGATTCCGATTCTAACGAAGACGAGTCTGACTCTGGGTCTCAGACCAATGCCAACAAGACTTCCAAATCTCATCTAACAGTTACTGATTCACAGCTAAGCGAAAGATTTAATGAAAATGAACTCAGAATACCGTTACAGTTGGGGTCTGTTTTTGCTCTTATATTTTCTTATAATTTCTAAATTGACTCAATTTTTGCTCAGTTGGAGGCGCGAAACCAAAGTAACCAAGTTTAATAAATCAGGCATCGAGGGAGAAGTGGTTTATTACTCGCCCTGTGCTCGTAAATTCAAAAACCATAACGAGATAATTAAGGTATTGATATCTTTCAAGTTTTGTCTTCTATATAATTGTGGATCACTTCTAGTATTTAACGAAGAATGGTATCACAAATATATCGCGAAATCACTTTAGTTTTAATCCCAAAGCAATTGTCGGAAACTATATTCAGAGGCTTCACAATTCAGGGACTGATGTATGTATTGGTCTTTGAAAATACTTTTCACTCATTTCTCTTTTTTTGGCTCATTTTTACTCAGATATTATTGAATGAAAAAGAACTGCGAAAAGAATTGGAAGAACTCCGGCGGACAGCCATCAGTTGTGATAAGAAACGAAAATCTCCTAATGATTCCGATATTCAAAGCAAAGAAATGCAATTAAGAAATCTAATGGAAAGCACACGAATGGCGGCCGCGAGAGACGGCAAAAGAACTAAATTCGAAGACTTCAAAAATGTCCGACAAAATGATTTAAATCTCATTCCAGAAGAAAGACTCGGATTAATGCGTTTGGAAAAGATGTCAAAAACCCATCGAATAGAAGAGGTTTTCATTTAATCTTTTCTTCTTTTTATTTATACATTTGTTTCTCAGAATCGAAAGAAAAGACGCGAAGACTTAGAGAAACAAAGACAGGAAGAGTTGGTCAGAAAATTACAGGTATTTGTCATTATTAGCATTTCATTCAATTATTGCAATATTTTTCGATTGATTGCAGGAAAGAGAACTAAAACGCCAACAGTTGGAACTCATGAGAGAACAAGATATGCAAAGACGAAGAGAACTGTTGATTATGGCAGACCTCGAAAGAGAGAGGAGACGTCAACACATGATGTTAGTCAGAGCTCTCGAAGCTCACAAAAAACAAGAAGAAAAAGAACGTAAAAAAGAAGAGATTTTAGCCGAAAGACTCAGACTTCAGGAGAAAAAAATTCAGAAGAAGAAAATCGAAACGGAATTATTGAGAGAACTGAAGAAACCCATCGATGACCTGATGCTGAAAGATTTGCAGCCCTTACCAACACTCAATCGGATACCTGGTTTAAAGCTTCCAGGAAAGGCTTTTGCAGATACTCTCATGGTTTTTGAATTCCTGCATAATTTTGGTGAAACTCTTGGATTCGATATGGATAGCCTCCCAACTCTCAACACACTGACAATGGCTCTGCTCAATATCGATGAGAGTGCTGAAGAAGACTTGTTATCAGTTATACATCACCTGTTGGTCTGTGCCATTGAAGACCCGGGAATACCAGTGAATATTACAACAGTAATGGGACAGAAGTTGAAGGACGCGGCGGTCACTAACTATAATATAACAGAAATACTTAGACTTTATTTTCAATCATTTGATTCGAATATTAGAGACGATGCAAAAGAACATCGAATTGAAAGTCGAATCTCACGTCTGCTTCTGAATGCGTGTCCTTTCCTTTCATTGAATGCCACCGAAAAAGCAGAAATTCTGGCCTTCCTTTGCAATGAACTGCTCTGCAATCAGGCAATTGTTAAACAAATTGAAGACAATATTGAAACCGTTGGTGTCATAAGACGTGACAAATGGCTCCTCGAAAACGATTTGCGAAAATGGAAAACAATTAAAATAAAACGCGAAAAGAAAAATTCAGAACAAACTGAAGACAAAAAACCCGAAGAGACCGGTGAAGATGATAGCGGTGATAGTGATGCAGAAGAAACTCAAAATAATTCAATGGTCAGCACTAATGACTCGGAAGACGAACCCGGACTTACCAATGAAGAGGTCGATAAAAAGATCGATAAATTGAATAAACAGTTCAATCAAATCAACAATAAACTGAATAAAGCGACGAATATGTATAGAGTCAGTTCTTTGGGACAGGACAGGTATCGACGCAGGTATTGGGTTCTTCCCAATGCTGGCGGCGTTTTTGTTGAAGGCATCCAATCTGGAGAAGTGGAAGAACTCCATAACAATATTTGGACCGAAGAGGACGTAGAGAGTGCTCGACAACAGACGACAGATTCTAAGGATAACGAAACCATTGATGAAAAATATAGCGATTCTCAACCAATTGAAGATAATATCGATTCTTCCGAAGAATCATCAAAATTAACGGATTGTAAAGAAGAGCAAAAGTGTGACAAAAGTGGGATTATTTCTGACGACAATATTGAAGAAAACACAGAAACCATTAAACAAGAGATTGATCCAAAAAATGACACGAAAATTGACGAAGAAGTCGATGATATCAAAAAGGAGGCAAACATTGAGACTGAAGAAGAAAATAAGAAAAACACTGATTCCGAGGATAAAAATGATTCGATTCTCGAATCGAAAAGCGATACCAAAATAACTGCTAAGAAACCAAAAGTGAGTGAAGAGGGAAATACATCTCTCAATGAATCTTCAGTTCAAAGTGATAGTTGGATGTCTCCATTCTTCGCTTCTGTTTTGGCCGGTTCTCTAATGCTCAACAGTGGAACAACTGGTGGTTCCAGCAATGGATTGTCGTCCTCACAATTACCCCTCTCATTCCCATTCGGATTAGATATGGCCCATAATAGCAGTGGTTCTCAAAATAAAAGCAGTGCTTCGGATAAGATATGGTTTAGTGTTTTGCCGCGAATGCCATGCAATCAGTCAGTTTCAGACTCAGAGTCTGTCAAAAGTGAAGACGTGAACAGAATTCAGATAAACAAAGTCTCAAATAAATGCAATGAAGTGAACATTTCGTCACAACAACAAAAACTTTTACAACAATCACCGCTTTCATCACTGATGAACGGTCTGCCCTCTAATTTGTTTATGCAGGCTTTCCTCTATCCACATATATTGAGCTCACTGTTCAATCAGCACAGTTTGGGAGGCGGTCCCTGTCCTCCAGACACATCTCCTTTTTCATTTGGTCCCTCGCCGTCTACTAAAAACACAATTAATTGTAAACAGAATTTATTGAGAGATAGCGACACATTTGACACCGAATCTCAAGAATCAACGAAACAAACAATAAATTTGTCGAATAGTGATGTCTTACTCGACAGTGAACTCGACATTTGTCCTTCTCTTCAGAAACGGATCGTTCAGCAGAGGGAACAACAGTTCGATCGGCCGCAGAAAATTCCTAACGAATATCAGTTCGGATGGTGGAGAATAACCGACTCCTCGCAGCTCAAGATTCTGGTTGAAGTGTTGAACACCAGAGGAGTTCGCGAACGACAGCTCCAAAAGCATTTAATAAAGTATATGAATTACGCCTCCATTTCCTGCAAATCAAATGTTGCAGAATTGGATATAACAGATATGGACCGACATATCTCAGAGAATTGTGCGTATGGAGCGCCCACCCAAGGAAAGTGTCCCCACAATATCTGTGTTGACAGTGAATGGTGCAGAGAAGTAGCTCTTCGTTTCGATATCGCAGTTTTGGAACAAATCGAAGCACTCGAAGAGAAGATCGCGACTTCAAGTATGCAAATCCGGAATTGGAAACCTTTGCCACGAATTTCTAGCAATCAATCGATGAATTTTAAAGCGGCCGCAGATTTTGTCCTTAAAAATCAGATCCAATCAGAAGAAACCGATGGCACTAATGTTGATGACAGTGACGCGAATAATCCTGAAGAAACTGAATCTCACAATGAATGGGACGGGTCGAGCACTCAATCCGGTGAAATAAATCCAGTAATCTTAGGGCGCGAACGACTTCTGGTTTTGGAAAATGTGATAGAGAGGCGTTATCTCAAACCCCCCTTAGGTTTCAAAAGTAACACAATTTTGGTTTCAACCAACAATTCAGAAGTCGGACAAACTGATGACTATAACGACAACGCGGCCGATGAGAACGCCACGAGTGGTCTTCTCAGATGGAGAGATGCCGTCAGAGAAGCCAAGTGTAGTGCAGAGATCGCATATTGTCTACATTTTCTTGAAAGTTGTATCGCTTGGGATAAGTCTATTATGAGAGCAGTAAGTCCTCAAACATTTCAACTTAAAACTCATTCATTCGATAATTTTCTGCTAATTATAATCTTTTCCTCTGATTCGTCAAAATGGGAGAACCACTCAGAATGTGTTTTGAAACTTTTTTTCATTTTCTTAGAGCTGTCAGTTCTGTGGATCGGGTGAAAATGAGGCGCAACTACTTCTTTGTGACGGCTGTGACAAAGGATATCACACCTATTGTTTTAAGCCTAAAATGGAGACCATTCCCGACGGCGACTGGTTTTGTTTCGAGTGTCAAAACAAAGTAATGATTTAACGAATGAATTAAAATTTTATTTATTAAATATTTGATTTGCAGAATACCATCGATAAAGTTTGTGTGGTTTGCGGTAAAAAAGGAAAGTTATTAAACTGTGATTCCTGTGCGAAAGTATTTCATCCCAACTGTTTAGACCCACCCGTCACTAAGTAAGTGATATAAGATTTCATAACTAATTCAATACTCATTTGTGTGCCTTCTTTAAGACCATTGAAAGGGAAATGGATTTGTCATATGTGTTGTCGAAAACCAAAGAAACCAAATCCACAAAAATCTTCAAAAAAAAGTTCCGTTTCTTCTGAAGAAAAACTGATGGAAACGATAAACAATACTTCGATTGCAGTCACTAACAGTTCGACCAATAATTCTAATAAAGAGAGTTCTAAACGGCTGTCCAACGGAACCAATAAATCAGACAAAGAATCGAAAAAAGAGAAGAAATTCAAACAATCGGACAAATGTCAGGAATTAAATAATTGCAAAATTATTTTGGATCATATGGAAGATCATGAGTACTGTTGGCCTTTCCTACTCCCAGTCAACACAAAACAGTTCCCTACTTACAAGAAAATTATAAAGAAGCCGATGGACACGACTACAATCAGATCCAAATTAGATTCTTCGAAGTTAGTAACAGTTTTGCCACAATTTTAATCCATTTATTTTCATATAATTAATTCAAATATATTGCAATCAATAGTTACAAAAACAAAGAAGAGTTTGCAGTCGACGTACGCCTTATATTTGACAATTGTGTCACTTTCAACGAAGACGAGTCACCTGTAGGTCAGGCCGGACACCAATTGAGAGCCTTTTTCGAGACTAAATGGAAAGAATTGTTCGGAAGTTGAAAATCAATTAATTGTGTTATCGTTTAATATAATAATTGTTCTATAGTTGACTTAATTTGTAGGTATTTCCCATTCCATTCCCTTATTGTCTTTTCTAATGTTAGCTCACTTAGTGGGCTATAGTTGTGCCTCTTTTCGAACCCTCTGTCCTGTCCTCTGTTTTAGCTCTTCGGTCACTTGAAAGACAAGACTGTAATATATTATTAGTATTTAATTTAAAGCAATTATTGAGTATTTTTGTATATTTTCCAAATTGTGGTCATTTTATATATGATTGGACCAAATCATGACTCAAATCATGACTCAAATCATGACTCAAATCATGACTCAAATCATGTCGAATATTAATTAGATTTT
>JAQFXL010001766.1:0-10578 GCA_034693445.1 Edwardzetes edwardsi
CTGTGCTTGCTGGTTGAGAATCTCCACTTGCTCAACACCGTTGCCTCCAGCAGACCGCCGGAAGCCAAATAAAGAGCTAGATTGAAATCTTTATCAATTTAACGCATTTCAAACAAATTTCAAATAATTTCAAATAAAAATCAAATTAAAACATTTGAAGAATTCAAACAATTTTTCGTCAATTTATTGGTTGAATTAATTTGTTTAAAGCTTTTTCTACTAATAATTATTTGACAAATATTTATAATAATTATAATAATAATTAAAATTAAAATTCAATTGATTTAAAATTTTTAAACAAATTTTCATAATTTTCAGGCATTTTTGAGGTTATAATAGAAAAAAATAAGTCTTTGCTTTGCTTTTAGTATTAATATCTTGGTATTAATCGTTTCACATACTCTTATGAAAAATCAAAAGTGATTTTTCAATCACTCATTAAAAACAAAATATAAGTTTACATTCAATTGAATTAAAAAATTATCAATTGATTCGCGAAACAAATCAAAAAACATCTTTCCTTTAAAATGTTTACTTAATTTTCATCCCAAGGTATGAATTCTGGAGTTCAAGAAAATCACACTATAATTGAAAGAGAGTTTAACTATAATTCACAAATCAATTAATAGTTAATATCTTTTTTTCGAAAACTAAGGCAACAATTAATTAATTATAAGATTTGTTTAATTATTTTTCAAGACTTTAGTAATGGATTTGTTGTGTGTTTTTTGGATGTGTTTTACAATTAATATACGAATTAATGGATGTTTTGAGAGAAATAGTATTTTGAATATTAATTGCATTAATTTTTTCATTCTTTAGTCACAGAAATAATGAATTGTTTTTTGGCGATAAAAACAAATGGTTTTTCTCCAGTGGTTTGTCTTCAATGAGTGAATTATAATAACAATCAACTATTGGATGAATTGCTTTTCAGAGACATTTATAGTAATAATAATTCTATAAGTCTTATAATACAATAGAAAACAATTTGTATTTGAAATGCTTTTCAATCATAAGTGATGTCTAATATTATTCATGTAATAATCGATAGGAAATTAGTTAAGAATTTTTAATCTAATGCTATGTTTTGTGTCTTTCAATGGCTTATAATAACAAAACTAATTGATTTCGAGGTTTTTAGTTCACTATTCGTTAAAAATGTTTACAATTGTTTGAAAAATGAGTTACACTTTGAGTTATACGACAATTATTTCGGTTTTTTGTTTCAAGACATGAGTTTTTTATTAAGATTTTGTTAAGCAATTGATTTGTGTTTCACTAATAAGTATTAAATAATGACTTTATTTGTATTTTTTATTATTATATTCGAATATAATATTTGAGACAATTTTCAGGTATTTTTAAACTTTTTTTGATGAAAAGCTCTGAAAGTTTTATTTCGAAATAAATTTGTTTTCAAATAATTTTCAATTGAATAGCAGTTCATAGGAAAGGCGAATAAAAATGATTTCTTAAACATTTCTTTCACTACAAGAGTTTTGAGGAGTTTTCTCAACATTTTTATTTAACACAAGTTTTTTTTTGTTAAGCACTTCCTATTATAAGACGTTTATTCCCAATAAGTGTTATATAGTTTTGTCATATAATATATGGAATGATAGCCACAAATACCATAATATTGATCATAACGTGAAGTGAATGCTTTCAGCATTTTATCGGATATTCAGAACAAGAACATAACTGTTCGGACATACTATTGCCCAAGGGGCATTTTATTAAGCTATGATAATGCGCCCGAATCATTGAAATAACCATTTCACCAGCATCAAACAATAATTTGACCAAAAGGTTTCCGATGATTTTTCGGTTTTGGGACAAAACTCATCGGAATTAGCATGACAATCTCTGACAATTTATATGGGTCACAGTTGTCTTATATATATGGGTCATTTGGAGCAAAAAACAATACTACCACACCCCCCTAACATGGGCATCAGTGGTTTGGATAATAGTTTTGCTCATTTTTTTTATATATTTAACTGACTTTATAATATAATTGTCAAAAATCTAAGTCTTGTTTTCAATGAAATATATTTTTGATTTAAAAGTGCAGTCGATTTACAGTGTATTGTATTATAGAGTCTATAATAGAGATAAAAGACATTATTCTATGTTTTTATTACACATTTAAGACATAATTCTCATTATTTTTTTATTATTTTTTTTTTCTTTTAATTACTTTTCATGAAATTTGATTAATTGAGACATTAATTGATTCATTCAATCGAATGAAATGCGTTGAAAACCCAAATGTTTTTCTGTCTGCAAACTATTTGTATGTAATGTTTGAATGAAAAATAAATTCCTTAATTGACTACAAATTATGAAACTTAAGAATTGAGAGTAAAATATCACGATTTTTGAAAATTTTGTCCGAAAATCAGAATTGGATTTCTGTTTAAAAACTGATTTCAAGTAAAACACAATTTCAGGGATGAAAGGCATTCCTCTAAGTGTTTCATACCTTTCATCTCTCAAATATTCTGCTTTAGTTTCTTAATAATCTATGAGTTTGTATAATATATACTCAAAAAGAGTTTTAGTCACTAATAATAGTTATAATTACTAATCAATTGTTTCATTGGATTAATCAGTTTTACACTAATTTGTATTCTAACAGAAAAAGAGAGATAACAACAAAATATTGAATTTGATTAGTGTTTACCACAAAAGGGTTGAGTTAATGGCGTCCGTATTAACCGATCAGATTCTCGGCGTAATCACTCAAATCTGACTCGTCGTCTGTTTCATAGCCAGAGAGGAGACCCATCTCTTGAATGTCAAACACGTCTTCGAGATCTAAGGTTAAGAGCCAGTGGTTGTCGTCGCGAACCTCCAAATAGTTCCACAAAAGCATATCCCGAAGTGTTTCGAGCTCTCCCTCGTGGTTCTGGCGACGCCGCTGTCGGGGTGGAGGCATCTCTGCTTTGCGGCCGTCGGGATAGGCGTGTAGGTAGAAACAGGCGCCGGCGAAAGGACACTCGCCCTGTCCTTCTTTGAAATATTTGCAAGGCTTTATGCTGAGCGCTCGCTTATAAGAGTCAATGAGTTGTTGTTTTTCGCTGCGCTCGTCGTACCAGTACTTCGACGGAATGACAAAGTCTGACGACACCCGACACTCAGGACAGGCTCTGATTGTTCTGTTGTCGAATTGTTTGGTTTGCCTCCATTTGCGAATACAACTCAAACAGAATATATGAGAGCACTTCTCAAGTATACCGAACCGCCGTTCAGTGATGGGCTCCTTCTCGATGACAATATCCATACAAATACCACAGGCTTTGTCTAGACTTCTCTGAACGGCGAACGATATCTCCATTTCCCTCTCGTGTTCTTTAATACATTCGTCTCTATGTTTGTTCTGTTGGTCCACATCATTGGGGTCCAGACAGGCTCTCCCACACAAATCACAGACCTGGCCGTGAGAGTAGTGACACTGGCCTTCAGGATAGGGACAAATACCGTCGATGGTGTTCACCGCATACGGACAGAGAGCCTTAGAACGGATAACAGCACTGCCGCCAACACCACAACCAGAGCTGACGTTTGTCCGCACATTTGTCACTACGTTTGAGACAATCTTCGTCGTCGAACTATCTTTATTTGAGGCCATTTGGGCGTAGGTTCGGCCACCAGTGGTAGCCTCGGGTTGACAACTAACGGACAATTGGGACGAAAGGGACGTTTGTTTACTATTAGACATTGGCTCCGAAAATCCCGAATCTTCGGACGACTGCCGCGAATCAGTTATAAGACTAGGATTTGATGTACCCACAGATGTCGACTGGACTGACAATACAGGCGCGTCCACCACATCCGGTGTCGGTAACTGACGGTTATTGGCCAGTATTGCCGACGCATTCAAATGAATAAACCTTTCATTGAAAACAAGGATAACATAACAATTAATTGCAATGAGTGGACAGATGTGGACATACCTGCAATTGTCGCCATACATGCAGTACGAGTGTAAGTAATACCAACAGACCGTCTCAGGTATTGGAACAGAAAGGTATGTGTTGTGCGAAAAGTTACACCAATCGCCGTCACGACACAAACCCCTCAAATAATACCTTATTTGAGAAGAAGAACAATAAAAATATGGTTCAATACGAAGACAGAGAGTAAAACTTAAGACAAAATTATGGCCAATCGGTTGGCAATACTTACCGACACAAAAGCTGTTTCCTATCATTCATTGATTGTTGTCTCGTATCCGTCTGAAGCGTATCCAAAGTATTACTACAAATGGCATCCATTTGTGCCTTTCATACGATTACTGATCGTTAGACTCACTGTTGGTTTGACTGACGAGTCGTCTAAAACACTAAACTCTGTGACGACTAAACACTGAAATTCACTGTAAATTCCCAAAACATCTGACAATAAATTACGTTTCGATTCAAACAAAACATAAGTGAAAAAAGTAAACAAACAAATGAAGAGAGCCTTTAGTGAAAAGCCGGCGGTGAAAGTGTGACTAAGTTTGTCATCATAATAACCCACTATAGTTCAAATATTTACACTAAAATTGATTCTCAATTGAAACATATTTATTGACAAATAAACCGAAACCGTGAAAACAAACCATTCATTGAATGATAGCCTCAATAGTGAACCGAAACCTATAATGACGTGTAATTCAAGTGATAACACGAAAAGCAAATCAATAGCTAATTATAACAGAGTTTTATATCTTTTTATAATTTGCATATTTTTTATACTCTTATTATTGTCGTTAATACCGATTACCGGCTCCTCTTTGCCACCGCTTTCCACCACTGGTCACAAGTCTTCTAAACTAAATCTCTGTCAAAGATGTCGATTATTAACCGATTCTTTTGAAGAGGTATAGAAATTGTCTTTTCTATCATTTAATCTAACCCTCAATGAGTGGACTGAGCTTTTAGGAACTCAATGGTCATAAAAACCCATTAATGTGGGAAATAACTGCTATTCTTTGATAATAGATATGTGTATTGGAAATTAAAATCACAGAATTTTAATGCCTTTCCTGTGAAAGGGCTACCAGTGCTTTGAATCTGTGATATATTTTTCATCCTATGCTTTGCATCGGTATTAGGGTCTGGAGCGGACGCGACGAGGCAAATATGAAGGCGGAGACACCAATTGGGAAGAGAGTAAACTGGGCTCTTATGCCAACTCCGAGATAAGACTGACCGAAATACAGGAAAAGCTCTGCCATGAAGTGAGCGCCGGTAAAGATGAGGTAAAAAACCAATGAAATTGCTCTCAATTTGCTATCCTTTCAATCAATTTTTGGATTTTATCCGAAGTGTCACCATTTGGCCGAAGAATATGAGCCACAGATCGAGAACTGGTGGTTCACTCGGCGCCAATCTCAACACCAGTCCCTTTACGACTATTTATGTTTGGACCAAATGAAGGCGTGTTGTCCTGAAGGCCATTACGGACCAGATTGTAGGCCATGTGCCGGCTTCCCAGACAATATGTGCAGTAATCGCGGTTATTGTGCGGGCAATGGCTCGCGTGACGGCTCAGGTAGATGTGTGTGCGATACTGGATATGCGGGTCTCGACTGCAATAAATGTGGCAAAAAATTCTTCCCACAAACGAACCAAACAAATGAACGCCTCGTCTGTGAGCCGTGCGATAAGTCCTGTCAAGATTCGTGCCGTTCGGCCGGTCCTAAAGGTTGTCTGGTGTGCAGCTCTGGCTTTCTTTGGGATAATGATTACGGCTGTGTCGACATCGATGAATGTCTAGAAATAGGGGTCAATCCGTGCGAGTCTAACGCCTTCTGCATCAATACTGACGGCTCTTTCTATTGCTATCGTAAGTGTCTATTGTTTGCTGGGATGTATCAGTGCTATCGAAACACTTCCCGACCCCTCTTATATGTGAGTCCTAAGCTATGGGATAAATGCCATGCATTTAATGATAATTCAAAGTTTATGTCAAACAATAAGAACCAAAAGTCTTGAAAATAGTTTTAATTTAATTTTAAATTATTTGTAAATCTTTTCGTTTAAATTAATTTTAAATTTGCATTAATTTGTTGATTAAATTCATTGATTTTTATTTCAAAGAATTTGTTTTGAATTTCTTTCAAACCTTCAAAATATAATTTAATGTCTTTTCAAACGTCTTTTCTTTTCTCAAGTGTCGACTCTTTTTCATTATATTTTTTGCCTCTTTTTTCCTCAAAGAATGTGATAAAGCGTGCGATGGATGTAATGGTGACGGACCTGATTCGGTAAATTGATATTTAATACCTTGTTTATTCTCAATTATCTTGGAAATTCTAATTTTATTGCAACACAAGCTGTGTCTTACGTAACGGGTCAGGGATTTGAATGTTTTATATAAGTTGTTGACTATATTCTCAATTGATTTATATAATTGAATGCAATTTTAGTTGAAGTAAGGCTTTGATTACAAAATAGGATATCCTTTGAAAAACATTTTCAGTCATCTATTTCTGCAAAAGAAAATATTTCAATGAATTGTCAATTTTGTTGCTAATTAGTAATTATCCAGCAAAGTGTGCACCAATTTATCGATTAGGGATGAGCAAGGCTAGGGCTTTCAGGATAGGTTAGCCAATTGATTTTTAGCTGAATTGTGCTTGGTAAATGAAAATTCCAAAAATTCATTGATTCGTAAATGTACTGACAAATTGAAATAACTTTTCCTATAATTGAATGTCTGTTCTCTGAATATAGTGTTTGAAATGCGCACCAAATCATACATTGAAGGACGGCATATGTCTTGACCTGAGCGCTAATAAACGCGAAATGCATATATCTTTGGCCAGGTATGCTACTTACCTGGGCTTATGTGTGGCCACTTGCATAATATTCCGCAACAATATATACATCGCTTCGATTATCGGATTAGTGGTCGCCGTCTATATAACTATATCTGAGTTTACACTCAAAGACGATATGTTTAATCCCTTCTCTCTTTGGGCGCAGAGTTTTCGGTCAGAAAAATGACAAAAAGCCGAAAACCTTCTCAAAAATGTCACAAATATTCGAAAACATTCCATAAAACTCATTAACTCTCATAAATATTAGGCTTTCCTTTTTTTAAAAATAGGAACTCCTATCAAATCGTTAACTTATTTGTGAAACTCATTCATAAACTCCTAGTCTTTTGATTTAATTCAGTAATTATTGTAAAAAAAATAGCAATACTTTTCACTCAATTGGAATATTTTTGGCCAAAATTCAGAAATAAATTCAATTTTTAAGCAATTTTTTGATAATTTTTTGTTCACAAAATTTCGTCGAATCTAATGATTGAATGAAAATAAGTCTTTTGACTACAGTTTCGTTGAAATTAAGACATTTCTTGTGTCTAATAACACATATTTGAAGTAAAGGCCAATATATCGCCGGAGACACCGCTTTCCGGCCCTGGAATCTGGACGGTCGGACTGTGGCAGTGGTTTTGGATTTAATTTCTGGTCAATTTCGTGCGAAACCCGATTTAAAGCAACGGTTAAGTCGTGGCCAACCGTCGAACGCTTTTCATCATTGTTTTTGATGATAGCGCCGACCAATTGTGTCGTTGGGCTAACTCAATATGAACAAGGTTCTCTGGTGACAATTGTAGAAAATCATTACCATTGAATTGATTGGGGCGGTAGC
This sequence comes from Edwardzetes edwardsi, assembly GCA_034693445.1. NCBI lineage: Eukaryota > Metazoa > Arthropoda > Arachnida > Sarcoptiformes > Ceratozetidae > Edwardzetes > Edwardzetes edwardsi. The sequence goes on from JAQFXL010001766.1 coordinate 7,662, forward strand.
TCATTACCTAACGGTTCTGGGAAATTTTGGGTAATAGATTTGCCATCCCTGATCACAAACCCATACCCCTTCTGACTAACATCAAGCGGACAGCCACTCTTTGACGGTATGTTTACTTTTTTAGCGGAGTGTTAGATAATCGACTTCATCTCTTCGCGGACTAATTCAATACATCTAAGACTCGGCTCTTCTAAGCACTGGGTAGGGATGTGCTCAACATTTGACAAGAATTAGCCCTAAATCTATGCTAAATCTTCATCCCTAGCGCTGAGTAATTATCTCATTCTTCACGTCATTCTTGGATTAACTCTTTTGTTTACTAAACGTTTTTTGTGTATATTTTTATGAGGAGTTTGATGGCTGTCCCTACGATTGCAGCCATTTTTTGACTGTTGTGCTCATAATTTGGGATTAAATCAATTGAATATAAAATAGTTTAAATAATCTTCGTTTTAATTGTTTCAAAAAGTCAATAACGAAACCACATTATGTCTGAACCGATGACTGTATCGTCAGACACGACCACTACGTCAGGCCTGCCGTCGGTCAACCAGTCTTCGGCACCAATGGGACAGCCGGCGGGTCAGCCACCAAAACTAGACTATGAGTTCTGCAAAGAGTTGGACGGATGGGTGGAACAGCTCATGGAATGCAAACAATTAAACGAATCACAAGTCAGACAACTTTGCGATAAAGCGAAAGAGATTTTGTCCAAAGAGAGTAATGTTCAGGACGTCAAATGTCCCGTTACTGTGTGTGGGGATGTGCATGGTCAGTTTCACGACCTCATGGAACTTTTCCGCATCGGAGGTAAGCCATTATACAGCTCAGTGCCGGCCACTCCTCAATCCTGTCCTTCAATCGCAATATTTTCATTGATTTCAATGTTTTATGTAATAAATGAATGATTTATTCGCACTGACAGGTCGTTCCCCAGACACTAATTACCTTTTTATGGGTGATTATGTTGACCGAGGCTACTATTCAGTGGAAACGGTCTCCCTTTTAGTGGCACTTAAAGTCAGATTTCGGGACAGAATAACCATATTAAGGGGTAACCACGAGTCGCGTCAAATAACACAAGTATATGGCTTTTATGACGAATGTCTTCGAAAGTATGGAAACGCCAACGTCTGGAAGTATTTCACAGATTTGTTCGATTATCTACCCCTCACTGCTTTAGGTATGGCCTCAATTCCAAGATTATATTCAAACCAAATTTTAATTGTTTTTGTTTTTATCAATTCATTGATTGTGTTCTTCGACGGCACCCGACAGTCGATAATCAAATATTCTGTCTTCACGGAGGACTGTCGCCATCAATAGACACTTTAGACCACATTCGAGCGCTGGACCGGCTCCAAGAGGTGCCACACGAGGGGCCAATGTGTGACCTGTTGTGGTCTGACCCGGACGACAGGGGCGGATGGGGTATAAGTCCTCGCGGAGCCGGCTATACATTCGGACAGGACATAAGCGAGACATTCAATCACACAAACGGACTGACATTAGTAGCCAGAGCTCACCAGCTGGTAATGGAAGGGTACAACTGGTGTCACGACCGGAATGTGGTGACCATTTTCTCTGCACCGAACTACTGCTACCGTTGCGGCAATCAGGCGGCCATAATGGAGTTGGACGACACACTAAAGTACAGTTTCCTGCAGTTCGATCCGGCGCCCCGACGCGGCGAACCGCACGTCACCCGCCGAACGCCCGACTATTTCCTATAATTTTAAACAATTATTGAATTTCTTAGAACTTATCCACACTTTTGTCGTAAAATTTGTTATTTAATTAATTATTTAATAATTATTTCGATAATTGAAACCCTTTTTCACTCATTTTTATTGTGAGAAAAGGTTTTAATTATCTTTTTTTTGTCTACTCTTTGATCGGAACCATAGTTTCTAATCATTTATTATATAATTTCGTAAATTATTTCCCAATTTGTCTCAAATTTTCGTTTCAACAGTTCTTAAATTTAACTGTTTTTTAGCGCTTATAATAAAATCAATAAAAATGTCTTTACTTCTAATTTATCACTAGTTTTGAACATAATTTTAATTTAGTTTAGATTTCAGGTGAAAAACAAATATTTGTGAAAACCCTTCGATTTGAGTCTTTGTTTAGACTAAATGTTATTGAATTTTGACTAAATTGGTGTCATTTTATGGACATTTTTGTTGCGGCAAAAACTTATTGTAAACGACTTATTGTTTTCTATAGTAAACGACTGAAACAAAACTCAAAAAAAGATAACTTTTTGTCCAAATATTTTGCCTTTTGATCAGCAATTAGTTCAATAAAAACTCCTTTTTATAGATTCCGAGTCCTATTATTTCAAATTCAGTGGGAATTCGAGTGATTTTCATTCAATGGATTCAATTGTTTACAAATTAAATGCAATCAAAAAGTCATTTGAGTTCTGTTTTTCGACAACGCCTTCGAAGTAATGAGTTTTTAACGGTTACTAAAAATAGTCGACGAAATCGATTTCGAAACAATTGATACTCTTTTTGGCTCTGAATAAAAGATGAATTTAGTGCAAAAAGTGCTGAATATAAACTAGGTTATTGTGGGCTGTTGTTTGAATTAACTTTTTTAATTGATGAGTTCATTCTGATCAAATAAACAGACAATCAATTATGATTCATCACTCATGCAATTGCCTTCGATGTCAAGTAATGCTATTATCATGGTGATTAATCTTTATCTTATCGTGTAATTAGAATATACAGTCGTTTAAGAAAGGTTTTGGGCACTTTCCAAAATAACTTCAGTCACATCAGTGCGATTTCAACAATACTTCAACCGTTTAGGTAATGACTTTAGGCAATGATTGCCTACAAATGTAATGTAAATAATAAAAGCATTCGATTTGTACGAAGGCTGACAAACAATTACTGTCTAAAGA
>JAQFXL010001767.1:0-10578 GCA_034693445.1 Edwardzetes edwardsi
AATGTTCACTATAAGGGATCATTTTTAACATTAATGTCTATTGAAGTGGTTTTGGAATCTAGAAGTTGTTCATTATATAGGGTGTTCATTATAGAGGCAGTCGACTGTACTCCCAAAAAATTGATTGAAAAACCACCAATGATTTGAATTCAGATAAAACTGAATTAGCATTATGATATAAGTAAGAAAGTTACATTTTGAATTAAAATTTAGCTAGGTAAATAGTGCTAAATCATCAAAATTTATCCATAAAATAAAAAAAATGAGACGATTATTGAATTTTCGATATATTTTTAACTCTTAAAATGTCTTCTTTTTCATCTTTGATCTAATATTGAAGATAATGAGCGCAAAGTCTTCTCTTATTCTTTGAAAAATTCTTTTCAATTTATTATTAGAGAGAAAAAAGTGATTTTGAGAGAAGAAGTGAAGACTATTTCATGTAATGATTGACTCACTATTCCTATGAATATTAATTAAATTTAGTCACAAAATGCAATAATAAAGGCCTTTGAAGACAGGCTTTTTAGCTTTGCCCTCAATTTTTGATGCTTTCAATTGTGTTGTATTATAACACAAACAGTCTATTCATTTGCAGAGCCTCTGCTCTACAACCGTATTGCAAATTGGATTTACGCGGAAATTAGTTGCGATCCGCGACTGCTTTCGCCAATAGATTATGATTTCGATTACAACATAGAAAATACTTTTGATTTGGGCTAACATTTGTGTAAACCTTACAACAGATTTCCAATTATTCAAAACAAAAATTTCAAAACTCTAAAATCAAATGATAGATAAAAGAGTGCAAAAGGAATACAGACCTTGACTTGGAGATGGAGAGTGCGATCCCCACTTGTTATACGATGTATCTGATCGAAAGATAACAGTTTTTAGAATTCAAATCAATTGTTATAATCAAGAATATAGTTTATAATCAGTTTTTCAAACAATTTGCACGAATAAATTATTGTCAAAATGGTTTACCCGTGAATAACATCGAGGATAAGTTTTTTGTTGGATTATACAAAGTATCGGGAATTAGTGAAGAGGCAGCAAAATGCTGGTCACTGTTTGGCTCGGCTTTGAACACAGTTTGCATATAAATCGATACTTCTTTGCTCACAATTTTCTTAACTCAAGTTTTATACATAAAGCAAACAAATGAATGAAAGATTGGAAACGAGTTTACATTCAGTTCTCAGTTCAGTCGTAAACATATGAGAAGTGAATGGAATTAATGTTTTGCAAAATAGTTGACAAGATTTACATATTTTTTCATACAAGTCAACAATTTTATGGAAGAATAACAGTTGTTATCTCAACTGTGGTATAGGAAGAAGAAGTCACAGTTAAGTCTCACACAAAAAACAATACAAAATTCAAATAAATAAAAAAGTGTTGGTTTAAAGCGGAAGATCAAAGAGACAATTAGACGCTTCTCTGCGACACATTGGCTGACAATTAGCGCGCAAATGAATATAATTCAAGGGATGAGCAGTCAAAAAGATCTGCACTGTTTGAAGGCATGGATGAGTAAATCATTGATGAGATGTATATTTGATATGAGTTACCACTTTATATATGTAGTGATGACTAGAATAGCGGTTCACATATCGATCTGCATTGAGACGCACTGCATGTCTGTAAGTTTGTGCCATTTAGTTTGGAGCGCATTCGGCAAAGGCTTGCATCAAACGATGGCAGTCCAACTGTGAGCCAATGGAGAAACGACTGAAGCAAATATTGTACACCAATCCAAACCATATATTGCGACCTTTTGGGTGGGAACTGACTAATGAATTAGACACTAACTAAGCTCTCCTTTACGCAATGCAATCAAACTCACTGCAATTAATAAGCCACCAGGTTCTTTTCAATATTATCTTAAGAATTTATATCACAAAATTCATTAATTTTCAACAAAATTCTGCTAAATATTTGGGGAAAGAGAGGTATGTTTACTTTGATACCTGAATTCATATTTCTTGAATGATTCACATGAAAATAATCTTGTACAAAATTAGATCCAAAGTAAGTAATTTTAATTAATTTTTTGTCAAATAATAAGTGAATTGAAATATATTTTTATGACCCAAAGGTCTGATATTATACCTGATTTTCTAATGATTTGTGCAAATCTGTATCATTAGGAAAATTATATGATTCTGTGCTATAAAAACATTTAAAACAGTTGAGTAAAGCCTACAATTATATCAGTTTTGTTATGAGATATATTCATATATGATATCACTCTATGAATAATATATTGAAAATAGTTTTTGATGAAAAAATTTCACGTATTTAATAGCGAGACGTGAAGTGATTACATATAAAAATTATATAAAAAATAGGAAATCAACACAAATGTGTTAAATCCGGTTAAACTGTTTTCGGCTCATCTGAAAAATTTCCGCAAATATAACAACAAAGTAATGTTTGAGTACAACCGTAAACCACTTTTACTTATTGATCCATACATTCAAACAAGAAATCAACACTTAGTTCACAGCAAAACCAAAATTCAATTATTATTTTCATAAATAAATGAGAAACAAAACAAACATAAAATGAATTAAGAATTTCTCAAATTATTCTCATCTGAATTGTAAAATCAAACAAAAATGAAAAATTTCAATAAATTGATACTAGGTTCGATTTGATTAAATTTTTGTGTTTAGTCAATGGATGATCAATCTGTACTCTTGGGATAATCTCTGAACCGAGTCATTTTCAGTGCAAATCTATCGCTTCTTATATAATTCATTCATAGGATTGAAATCAAGTGAATTCAATGTTTTTTCATTTTTTCGGGATTTTAATGCAATGCAAACGAAACGAAGCCTTTAATGCAATGTATTGTGAATTGAATGCAAACTATGCATAAAAAGCAAAATCAATGAGAAATTGAAAACAATATCGACTGTTAAGAGCGTATAAGTAATAGAATGGGTGGTCGTGTGTGTTGTGAGCTATTGCCAGTGCGCTCGTGTTGTGCCCAACGAGACTGAGGTCGCATTGATGTCACATATTCTAACATACGGTATGTAAATAAGAGACGTTCACTCGAGGCACGTGTATGCGCTCAGTGTCTCATCTCGGATTCTCAGTGCTAGTCAGTGCCCCTCTGAGCCAACACGTGGACGAGTAAGTCGTTTGGATTAGATTGCGTTATATTCAACTTATATTCACTACTTTTATGTAGCACTCAGTTCTCATGTAGAGATTGATTGACCCGAAAGTACGGTTTGGCCAGAGATACACAATTCGATACGCGCTTGGCTTTGGTTGCAAACAAATTATGTATGGCTGCAGATGTACTCATTATTATCAATGAGATGAACATCCCATTCACTTGAGAGCATAATCTGATGTGACTCTAAACTCGTCATTCAATGCTATCATCAGAGCTATTATGTAATAGAAATGCCTTATATTGTAGTCGTTCTCCAAATGCTATAAAACCGCATCAAAACAGAGCGAACAGTCGATGAGAAGGAGAGCAACAAAAGTGCTTTTGTGTGAATAAATGAATCTCAACACAACTGAAAACAACTGTATAACTGTATAATACAACACATATACTATCATTTCGTTTTCTCTCCTCTAACAGTAGTATCGCTTAGCGCTCATATTTGTAGTTAACTTAACTTTGGGTCAAAACCCATTACAACCCTCTCTTCCCGACAGTACACACAATATAAGTGACAGTTGAGGCTATATTCAGTGCTATTAATTTTGGATTCAAAGAAAAAACTTTTCCTCAAAGCAGGAGTCGATCGCATTCTTTAGCATTAGTTTCGGTAAAAACTGTTCAACAGTTCTGATAAGCTTTCTATCATTAACTGCATTGCAGTGAAGAACACATTATATAACAGTAAAAATATATCAATTGTAATGACGGATGAAAAAAGAAGTGGGAAGACTCGTGAGAGTATAGCGAAGCCGACAGTAATGATGAGTGAGTGCAGGTGTAGAGCAAAACAGACTTTACTAGAGTTTATAAAAAGCGTTGACTTTGTTAGTGAACTCGACAATGAGTACAACAGATTATAAGGTTCCTGTTTGGAGAGTGTTCTCATCATTTGTCATTTGAATATAGATTTTTTGTATATAAAAGCGATGCCACCGATCGCACAATAGATGAACGCCTACTGTATTGATAAACAGGGCATCAAAATACTCGAGCGAATACTCCCCCGCGCTTTATATACTATCTTTCATTTGAGACAATATCGAAAAGAAAACGTTCGGACGACTCGACAATTGAGAGATACTTTTTTTTGTCCGATTCTTCTTTCATCGCTTTTCAATATAAAGGACTGAATGAACTCAATGTTCAGAACTCATTGAAATCATAGAAATGTAATAAATTATCGGATTTTATTTCATATCTGTCTTTTGGTGACCATAAAAGAAATGATGGCTTCGCTGGCCTTCGCTCTACTATCACATCAAAGTAAACAGTCCTCAAACAGCAGACACTCTGTGACCAAACAGTTACACAAAAAGACTATCTCTCCGAATGAAAAGTGATTTTTTAGATTATTTAGATTATGATCTACAAAAGCATCGAATAAAATGGTAATCCATTTATTTGTGAAGGCCAGGGATGACACACAGCTTGCGTTTGGGACACATATTTGCAACACAAGGTGTTTACAGTTTGACGTTTGTATCGGATTTGCATCACAACTATTGTGTAAACGGAATGAATAAACAAATTGTTAGAATACGAGAGCAAAGCCTTTCACAGATCAAAACCCGTTACTGTTTGAGTGCGGCTCCGATACACAAATTCATATGAATGGGGCGTGAAGTTAAAGGATCAACAGCACAGCCATTGCTGTCTGTTTGGCATACAAAAGAAACCCAACTCCAAAGCACAGTTCAATTCCAATCTGGGCCACACTTTTTTGTATGTCTTTCCCAGACTTCGCACAACACAAACAATAAACTATAAACAACTTTAGACACTTTGACTCAATTTATTTGTCAATAAATTTTGACAATTTTGGCCATCAATCAAATCAAAGATCAAATGAAAATACACTCAATTTTTTGGGAAATATTATACTTTTGGACGAAAATCTGTTTTTCTGATCAAACGATAAGTTTTGGAAAATTCTGATAAATATTTTTTAGAGCGAAATAAATGACCAAAAAATCATACATTTAATGGAAAAAATGAAAAATTTGATACAAAAAATACATTATTGAAACGGATAGAAGAGTTTAGTCGAGTCTTTCCAAAGAGTTTTATGGCTGGCATTGAATATAACGATACCGGAAGAGAGGAAATATGAAATGATTGGATTGTCTTCTGTTTTGAGATCGAGAATGTAAAATAAAATCACCAAAATATAAACATTGAGAACAAATGGTATGAGAATATTGAAGAATGGGATTGCGGGGAGAGTGGCACCGATGGAAAAGTGAAAGAACTGTATATAACTGTAATTACAATAGAAATGATGTTTGACTCAAATTGAGGTAAAATCAAAGTTCAAATAAATGCTTTTCGTTGCAATCATTTTCGCTTTGGCTTTGATTTCTAGATTCGCTATTAATTTATTTTCCCTGCTTTTGGGCGCACAGAATAGCAATCAATTGCTGCAAATAGACTACAAAATTGAGAGAAAGTCTATTATCAACTGTTTGTCAACTGAATAGAGATTTTCAATCAAGACTTGGCTTTAATTTTGTTTCTAATTATATGAAATAATATGTATTTAAATTTAATTTATTTTCTAATGATTCAAATGAGACGATAAATATTTATTGAGTCACTCCTCAGAGAAAACTTTGCCAAAAAAAATATATATAATTAATTAATTATAACATTTGGTATTAATCTTCTGATTGAAAATAATATTTTAAAGTTGATGTGAAAAACGACGATAAGAAGAATGATATTTAAAATTAATGACTGAAAATGTTAATCAAATAAATTATTTTCAAATATCAAACAAATGATATAATGTTTTAACTGAAGGCAAATGTGATGATAATGTTTAATGAATTAATGCAAAAATTAATGTAATTAAGAGTCAAATATAGCACTTAATTTCAAATAGTAGTCAATGTTTGACTGCATTTGATGTGCGACTCATTCAGCTCTGAATCTATGCTCTAAACCCCGCAAAGGAAGGAAAACGGAAAAAGTCGGGATATCCTTCGGTAGCTCACTCTCTCTTACACAGTGACTGGTTGTGCTCTGGCTTTCTCTGTCATTCTTATACTGTAATGCAGTTCTGTATATAATATCGTTAAATATTATATATTGAAGAGAATTAGGAAAGAGTTGAGTTGAGCCGCAATTCAACCGACATATCCACACATAGACTACATTCTTATCAGTATTATATGAGAACATAAGCCATCAAATAGAAGGCTATGTCGGACACGAATTGCTTACACGACTCTATTGAGACGGCTATCACTGAATCACAGACTCAAATGATTGAGAGCAAAGACAAGACAGGACTGAGCGCTGCCATAACAAGAGAGGCCAACTTTATTCTTCTTTGAGCAATATTTCCACACATGACTGACTCAAGAAAAAATGCAGACAAAATACAATCTGGTATTAGATATAGAGCTGCAAAAGAAAAGTTTGTTCATTGCTGTTGGCATAAGGCATACAACCCTCACTCAGACTCAAACTCTTGGCGTATATTTCATTTCATACGACTTTTTATTCGTCACACAAAAAATGATCGCATTGAAGGATAAAAGGATATTTGAAAGGCCACACAAACGACTCGCGGCTAAACACTAGACTATCTGTGCCTTCGTTTAATGCAATGGAAGAGAAACCCAATCAAAACATATCGAAAGAGATATTTTTATGCCACAGATATGTCGCCAATAGAGTGCTGTGCAGTTATATAAGTATTGCACACACTTTGGATGGCATACAGCGATGATGAGCCCATATTTTCCATATGTTTTTAAGAGTAAACCAATTCATAATATTGTGACACTGCCAACCATTGCCTCATATCAAAGCAAAGCCTACGGCTATGGCAAAGGCATTGCACAGTCAGTGCCGTTCACTTCATCATTAATGTGTGCATCAGAGCTCTCCTTTTGCAATAAATCTTTACGATTATCAACACTATAACTGTGTTCATAAAAACTGTATATTAAATCAATAATACAATGACTGCACACAAGAGGACCGACACTGAAAGCAAAGACATTCTATTCAATAAACTCTGCCTTCAATTCGATTCTATGATTGAATTCGAAAATCTATTTATTTTACTCACAATAACTCTATGAATAACTATAATAATCATAAATCAGTTGAAATCAAAATTAATTTAAACTCAAATCGATAACAATAATCAATAATTTGTTTTCTCTTTTCAATTCAATTCACATTTAACTAAATTAATGATTTTTCATATGAAATATCTCTCTCTTTAGTACCAAAAAGTATTATGTAATGAATTAGAAGAACTGAATTCAATTCAGTCTAGTGTTTGATCGATGTTTAACACAATCAAGCATATATTAAGACTCTCTCTCTCTCTCTCTCTCTCTCTCTCTCTCTCTCTCTCTCTCTCTCTCTCTCTCTCTCTATCTCTTTCGTAGTATTAAAAGTAAACAACAATTAAATAAAGCTTTTGGTCGACCCATTTGTAAGGATTATATTTATTTGTGCCGTAATATACGGTAAGTCTATTGAGCCAACAAAGAGAGAGATGTATTTAAGCAGATTTGATGAGAGGAGAGAGATATGCTCTGAAACTTCAGTGCATTTGACGCCTGTAAAGACACTTCACTTCACACACAACTCGATTCTCTATTAAACCAAATACAAGAAAAAAGATATGTTTTAAGCGATGGCTTCAAATGGAAATTTGGATCACAAGAGAGAAACTCTTTTAAAATTTTGATTTGTGTCAGACTTATCGGAGCGTTAACTGACATAAAGTATCGGTTACTCCCACTAAACGTCAAAAAATATCAGCTAACAAGTAGTGAACATTTCTCACAATAAAAGACTGTCAAATGAAAAGCCTATTCTAGTGTAGAGAAGTGACCCTAACGTGTAAATTGTATTGAAAACTAAAAAATCTCTTCACATTCAACGCGTGACCAACGAAACCATTTAAGTAAAAAACATCATTTTCTTTGAGAACATATAGAAAGTACACATATTTTGACTTTTTGTGATTTTTCAACTATAGTGTAGTTTCGCAAACCATCAGAGACTTCAACCCAACAAATATCGATCCATTGGTATATTATCTGAACGGAACTACAAACAGATATTAGTTGAATGGCAGGAATGGCACCATCTATCAGATCGACCACATTATTCGATATCGATTAAAATTTTGGCCGCAAAACACATTTATTTCAAATATTGTCCATTCAATGCATTAATTAAAATTCAAAAGCAGAGCAAACAGTGAAAATTATATAACCAAGGCTTTCAAATTCCAATTAAATTGAAATCAAATCGTTTGTTGACTTTAACTTATTATTCATAGAATTGTAAGCATTGGTGAGATTTTTTGGGTCCAGAACTTAGATAAACACAAACTAATAAAATTTTATGGCATAAGATATAGTCGACGTCAACAGTATTGCAAATTTAACTGATTTACACAATGAATGCTTTGATAGCTGTGCTGTGGATGGGGTCAAAACAGAGTAGTGTTAGTAATGTCTTAATTGACACATATTGTTAGCCACGCGACTTCGCTGCAGAGCAGAGAACTGTCACAGACTATGGCACAGTATAGCGACAGTCGCAGCCAATATAAGCTAACCTTTTTCTTCCCATGAAGTTTATATTCATCTGTATTGAGCTGTAAATCATTGATTCATATTTGAAATGCTGACAAAATGGACAAAACGTTACAATGTTTTGCTTTTACGCTGAAATGAATTTTATGAGACGAGCAGTGATTGAGTCTAAACCCGATTCACTCGTATTTGTTATTTCTATGAAAGCCTGCATTCAATGCATTCTTTATTCAAAAAACTTGTGACGCGTGAGAAAAAAGTACTAAATTGAAGCAAAAAGAAAACATATACCAAAACACGGGAATGTTATGTTATATTCTGTCCCTTCTATTCTTTACTCAGTTCTCATCATTTATCAAATTATATGAGAACTAAATTATTTCGATATTAAGATTGAAATAAATTTATTATATACTCAATACTCACCACTCGTCCGAAAATGTCGGGAATTAGTCACAGGATTTCGAGAATTTTGTCCAAAGTTTTGAGTATAATATCTGTCTGAATCTGAAAACCCAAATACCCTTGGATTAATTATCTCAATCAATTTTAATCAAGTATTCCTCACAAGTATTCAAAGGGGTCAGGGATCCAATCGGTTGATTTTGTTTTTCTTTGAAGGCGGCGGCTGTTTGTAAATTCAAAGTAAAGTTATTTTAGTTACTAAATCATAAAAAGTGTCAAATATTTGTTAATTATGAAACTGATGTCTGTTTTTGACAAAATGTGTGATCAATGCATACATTGTCTCAATGATTGCAATCGTTTGTACACTTGTTCTCCATTAAAAGAATCGGTAAGTTTTTTGAAGTCTTCGCGAGTCATTGCACACAATTCTCTGCCTGAAAAATGATTGAATCGATTGATGTCAATGTCTCGCAATTGATTTTCTTTGACGAGCAATTCGAGCCAATGCCTGACTTGTTCCCATTCCCAATAGATTGGATCAAGTTCTAGTAAAACAATCGATTTTATTGTTTAAGTGATTGGCTCTTCTATTATCATAAGTAGGAGTTGGGCTAAAATGTTAATCTCTGCCAAATAGAGTCAATACAATCGACTGAAAAAAACTGTTCTCATTGTTATCGATCGACGCATGACTTCTATTACGGCACTAAATCTCTAAATATTGCTATTATTCTCTGTCTTTGCTCTTATCTCAAACTAAACCTATAAAACAAGTTTCGATCAAATCAATTGTTTTTGATTGTGCATGTATTTCATGGAATCATATCTTAATTATATCTCAAAATTGCAATTATTTATGTGTTTACTAATTAATATATTAATTAAACATTTAATTCATATGAAGCTAAGGGTTGTAAACTTGTGATCAGTTTTTTCAGGCGATAAACACATTTGAAAGGAAACGTATGACTTTCCGAGAAGGAAAACAATCGGTAATACCCGACATCACTTCCCGACACTCGACATCCGTTTGTCGCTAAATCAGATTCACATCTGATCTGAAGCACAAAACTAACAACTTTTCCATCAAAATACTATTACATCTGATTTTTAACCACTAATTAAATTAAAACAATACAATAAATGAAATTTTTTAAATCGACAATATTTTCCTATTGAATTATCTAGTTCACTTTCCAGGCAATTCATATTTGGAATTTCAACTTGAAATGAATGGGAAATTGAGAACAAATTGGAACAAACCTGATATTATCGACAAATTAATACTTTTTTCGTCATTATTGGTATTATTAATAACAGAGTCTTGCAAACGAATAGAATTAGTGTTGAGTCCATTTAGTCCATCGTCTCTCAGAGAGTTTTGTTTTGTCGGAATATGATTCA
>JAQFXL010001768.1:0-10566 GCA_034693445.1 Edwardzetes edwardsi
TGATCTTATGTGCCATAAATTGCAGTAAACCTGATAAGTTTGTTAAATCGGCAAAAAAGTTACTTTTACCAATGCTTCTGACATTTCTCAGTAATTGTCCAAAAGTTTTATACAATTCGACAGGAATTGAAAGATTGCTTTAAAATGAATTACAATCTTGTTTTGTGGCAAAATAAATGCTAAATTTGCAAAAAACTAATGGACCCTTATTTGCAAATTTCGGTGATTCCTGTCCTCAAACAAACAAATATCGATTGACTTTTAATTGAATGATAGAAAATTTAATTAAATGTAATTATTTGACAAAAATTTAAAGCAATCAAAACCTATTGCTTCCAAACTTTGAATAATTTTTTTTATAAAATGTTTTAAAGAATAAAAAATGTGAGAAAATCTATTGAATGAAAGACTTCTTTTCAACACTTCTATCGTTTGGATTGGAGTTCAATAACACTTCAAAAGATGAATAATAAGAAAAATTCAAAATTTTATGAATAAAATGCAATAAAAAAATAAATCAAAAACTTATTCATTAATAATAAGCGCAGAAAAAGGAGTTTTGATTCAATTTAATGCAGTTTAGGATAAAATGAACTCAATTTTAATATTTGGAAAGAGAAAAGAGGAAGAAACAGAATAAGTAAATACTAGAAACTACTTATTTATTATCTGACATTAATGTCAAAAATTTCAAAAAGTGATTGATTTGAGTATCTGATAATCAGAGCCTCGTAAGTATCGGAGCTAAAGCCTCGACAACTTCTGAATTTGAACTGTTAGAGTACCTCTTCTTCGTGACCATCAAAAATGTTAATTATTTTGTACTTCATTTGAATAATTAATGAAACAAATATTGTTTGGAAAGACTTTTTATATCCTTTTAATTTGTATGCAAATGAATTCATTAGAAAAGGTACACAAAAGACTTGTTTCTAATGTATGAGTCACTCAAACATCAAACAGAATCAAAATAATGGGAAAAACGAGTATTTTGGCCATAAAAAGGATCTTTGAAAGTTTAATGAACTTATAAGCGAATTATGAAAAAGTGAATTATTTTGAACCAAAAGTACAACAAATAAATAATAATTAAAAAAATTATGAATTTTGAAATCAGTTTTGTCACAAATCCCTCAAAAACAGGATTTTCCAAAATAGTCCAGAGTTTAGACAATTACTCGTTTCGATTAAACATTTGTGTCTTTTCATCGCATGAGAAAAGTTAACCCAATTTTCGACTCAACCGAACCGCTATTAACCTCCAAAACAATGTTAAATCAATAAACTTATTATTAGAATTGGATTTTCAAATACAAAACTGAGTCTAAAATAAGATATATTTGAATATAAAGACCCGAATAATTGATGAGATGTTCGCTCAAACCTAATGATTGTCTACTGAACTCAATTGAAGACTATTTGAATTTTAAATCATTTATATCCTATTGAAAGACCAGAATCAATGATCGCCTCAAGACATGAAAAATATGATTAACTCAATCGATTTGATTTAAATTTTTATTTTAATATTCAAAATCTCTTACAACTAATGAATAAATGATTTTCTGTGAGACTTATGAATACAATCTTTACTTTTACTCGATTATAATTCAATATTTCAAATAATATTTAGCGAGTTTTTTACTGAATTGATATCTAATTGTAATTATATGGCTTCTGATTGATATAAATCACGAAATTTAATCTCAAAAACGAGCAGTAATTGAGGTAAACATTAACTGAAACCCATTTTCAATAAAAGAAAACTCAATTTTTTGTTGAATTTGAAGTAAATAAACACTTTTTGAGGAAATAATTCAATGAATTTGTTTCGTGAGTTTGTCATTAGAGACAAAAAATCAGAAAATAACTTAAAAACCAAAAAAATATTTATATCTTTTCGTGAGATCTCTATTAATATAATGAAAAATAAGATTAAAATTAAATGAGAAAAACATATAATGTTTTCTCAAACGATAAAAAATAAAATTAATTTTTAACACAAAAATGTTATCATTTATGAGATAAAAGAGAAACCAATTAAACATTAATTGCATTCAAAAGCATTTAATACTTGAAAAATGTTAAACATTTGAATTGCGGTCAAAAAGAGTTAACAAAAATGCAATGAATTTCTAAGCAGTTTTGCAATCAATTGAACCAATATTTTGGTTAAAAGTAATGAAAGTTTAATTAAATAAAAGACTTGAAGACAATTAGAAAACATACCATTAATTAATAGTGTTTTAATCATGAAATCTACTCCAATGGTGGCGCCCTGTCCTCCGGGAAAGACACCCTGAAAAGAGCCGAAAGACATTAACCATGACTCGATTAAGTGATTTTCATTAGATTTGATGCAATACTTGTGTAAATCTCCTGACAAGACATGTCTTTCCAACTCCAGCGTTGCCGACTAAAACAATCTTGAATAAAAACTTGTAGTCTTCCATGTCTTGTGTGGACACCAATTGATTAAATCAATTGAATGGTGCAATGATTTGAGTTGAGATGATTAACACTTTATTGCAGAAGAGTTTGGGATTCGTTTCAAAGATATTGTTATTTATTATCTAATAATAAATTTTAATTACTTTTTGAGAAAATCAATAAAAAATTCAATGATTTGAATCTCAAATAACACTCAAAGACTCATTAAAAGCAATTGCAGGGAAGGACACAAATACTTTGGTTAACTAATTAGTAATTCAAAACTTAATGATTAATTCAATGAACAGAATATTAAAAACAAATAGAAATCAAAGTAAATAAGAAATAGTTTGGTTTGAATGCAAACACTTATTGCAATTCAAAGCATTTGATGAGTAATCGACGAAATGTTTGGGATTTAAATCTCTTTTAAAAACAATAAGTTTTGTCTGCAATTGAATCGCAATTTAAAGTTAAATTCAACGCTGTTTTGAATGATTGCCAAACAGTCGCACGAAATGCTAAATAACAGTAATAAACAACACTTTTGGAAAGCCTATGATTGGCTCAAACACACGTTGATCCTTATGCTGTGCTTCGACGCCTCGCAGGGCGGGTGAAGCCTCTGTCAGAATTGTCTATAGAGGCTCTATCTGTCCTTTTAGACATACATTTATATTATAAATCTTTTAAAATAGCTTCGAAGAGTTTAGCTAGATCATTTGATTTTTATTTAATACAATTTATTCACTTAATGGTTAACTTTAATCATTAATTAACATATGGATTGATTTGTTGATGAATCATCTTGGTCTTTAGTTTAGATCTTATTCATAACAGATTATCCATTTATTTTAGTAAATAAAACACTTTGGCTTAAATTGTTCGTAAGTTAGCTAGCTAGTTTTAAACTCCGATTGATCAGGTTGTCTTTTGATTTGATGTTCTTGGATCTGGTATTTCTTGATGTCAGCCATAACTTTGTTGAGATTTGTCTGAACCTTCTCTGGCCCTACAATCAAATCAAATGATTAGGTGAAATGAAAATAGCAAGAGGTGACCATGCTTATTATGGTATATACCGGGTTGTCTTTGTCTCTTAGGAGCACCGAATTTAGAGGCGATGTTTGGGAAATTACATTCGGTGTCGAAATCAAATTCATTCAACAAATAACTGCTTTTTTCCAAAACATTGGTTTCATTGTCACTGATTTCGGTCTTTTGGAGATCAGTTAAATGAATATTGTGTACCGACGGGGAGCGCCTTCCCGGGCACTGCCATCGAAGTTCAATGAAGCCTTTGATCTCTAGTTGTTGATAAAGTGTAGCGATTTGTTGACCATTTGGCTGCCAAACTCTTTTGCCCACAATTGTCAGATAATTGTTGTCATTGTTTTCATATTCTTCGTTATCACTGCACTCAACAAAGAAGTCATTTATTTGACTCATTTTCTCTCAAATTGTCTCAAATGGTCTCAAACAACAACCGTTGCGTTCAATGATTGGCTAACTTTTGTTACCACAACTCATGTTATTCGGAGCAAAAAATCCACAAATTTTAAACCAAAACAAATAGTAGTGACGTCCAAAAAGGGGAATTAAATGACTTTTCATACAATTTGTTTACAAACAAACCCATTATTTGTGATAAACATTCAATTTATTAAATCAATCGCTGGTTTGAATCAGAAATTAAATCAAAGATGAGTTTAGACTTCAACCAAACGTTGAAATACTTTCCATTTTCATCAGTCATTGATATCGGGTTTTGGCATTTGTTGGCCACAAAGAAACTCAATTTATTCAAATTAGACGATAAACCCATTGAAATAATCGGCAGCTTTAGGAATGGTATTCATTACTTCACTGGTTTATATCTGATCCCAATGTGTAACCACTTTTTCGTAGACATATCACCAAATTTGAGACCACTTTTGAACGTCGATTACGACTCATTCCAACCGTGAGTTTATCAAAACTTTTAAAGTTATCAATCAATTAATGATTTAGTGATATTCAGAAATGACAACACAACCAAAGAAACGCACAAAATGTTTGGTAATCTGATTGTCACCAATACTTTTGAAGACTTTCTCAATAGAGACAAAAAACAATTGATTAATGAAATGGCAAAACAGGTATTGATTTGCAATTAAATCAAAACTCAAATTATTGTAATTAGAATTACTTCAGATGTGGAGGGATATAATCGATGGAAATGTTGTCGAAGACATTTCTAGATCGCTGTCAAAGTTTTTACTTTTAGTCTATGCCGTAAGTCTGACCACAGTTTCAATTGAAAATTAATTCTTGGATTCATTGAATGGAAAGGATCTCAAGAAATATAAATTTCATTATTGGTTCGCTTTTCCGGCCCTTTGTTTTCCGCTTAAAACTTATTTGAGTAATGATTCGCCAAAACTATTGTCCAATACTTGGAGTGAAAACAATGTGAGTCAACTCGAAATGGAAATCCTTGTCTTCTAATCGAATCCATTCTTCTCTAAACAATAGATAAATAGATTGTATGCAGAAATTTCCATCAGATTAGACGACAAAAACAATTCATATTTTTTAGTTTTCGTCACCGATTCTGAAGTAACCGTTCACTCAATCAAAGAATATTCTGTTCTCAAAGATAATCAAAATGGAAAGGTTTGCAATCTTTAATATCGGACACAAACTTGAATATTAACTGAGATTTGATTCACTTTCAGATATATTTCTCATTTTCTGATTCGAGTAGTAGTGAGGAATACCCGGGTTGGCCACTAAGAAACTATTTGGCGTTTATTGGCTATAGTTTTCAACTCATTTATTGTTCAGTTCTTGCGATAAGACTTAGAGAAAAGTCAGTTAAGAATAGCTTATTATTCGACATAAAACTAGAGTCGAGTGCAGTGCCGGACATCGAGTCTATTGAATGTGTCGGTTGGGAGAAGAATGAGAACAACAAACTATTGCCCAGAATTGTTGACTTGAGTGCTGTCTTAGATCCAACCCGTTTAGCCGAAAATGCAGTCGATTTAAATCTTAAGCTCATGCGATGGCGTTTAGTGCCTTCCCTTGATTTGGAGAGTATTGTGGCGACACGTTGCCTCATTTTAGGGTCGGGAACTCTAGGCTGTTATGTGGCCCGAGGGTTAATGGTAACTAAGCTTATAATAAATTGCAGTTTTAGTCGATTATAAATGAGTCTAATTTGCAATCGAAGGCGTGGGGCGTCAGAAACATTACATTTGTGGACAACTCTCAGGTCTCGTACTCTAATCCCGTCCGACAGCCGTTATTCAAGTTTGAGGACTGTATTAACGGTGGAAAAGACAAAGCATTGGCCGCCGCCGAAGCTCTCAAACAGATCTTTCCAAATATAAAGTCAAAAGGCATACAGTTATCGATTCCAATGCCCGGACATCAAGTGGCCGACCACTGTATGTCCTAATTGTCAAAAAATGTCTTTTTTGATGTATTTTTCTGAATCAAGTAATAGAAAAAGTGAAGAAAGACGTCGAAACTCTGAGTCAATTAATTGATGAAAATGATGTCATATTTCTATTGATGGATACCCGGGAGAGTCGATGGCTTCCCACTGTTCTGTCGGCCGCTAAGAATAAGGTATTAATTGGTTATTTAGTTTGAGTCAAATCTAATCCATTTATTCAAAGCTTGTAATAAACGCTGCGCTCGGATTCGACACATTTCTCGTCCAAAGACATGGAGTTAGAGCTTCTCCTGTCTCTGCTATCAGTGAAGAGACTTTGGGGGCAGTCGGCGGCCATACCTCTGTTTCGGAGTCGAGCGTTGGGAAGTACAGGAAGGTTTTAGGCTCGGAGTTGGGCTGCTATTTCTGTAGTGATGTCGTCGCACCCGGAAATGTAAGCCCTTCTAGTCTTAAAGGCTAATATCAAAACATCAAATCAATTGATTTTATGTGATATTTGTTTTGAAATTTTTATTGATTTCAATAACAAATAAATTTTCGTTCCGTTTGTTTCAAGGATTCAATCACTCATTAAATCAAATCATTGCAAATGTTTTGAATTTTTTCCAAATGAATCATAAAAAATGATTCATTGATTGCATGTTTGAAACAAAAATCTGATCGATTATTGCATTTAAAGGCATTTCAAAAGACTTTCAAAACAATTATTAGTCATTAGAGGGAAAACGAGTTTCAGTACCGTTTTGTTTGATTAGTCGATCAAATGTTTTTCGCTTTCAATTCAAAAAGCGATTCAATTATATTATTATTTAACTTTTGTTAGGAATTGAAAACATTTCGAACTTTGGTTAAGAACTTTCAAGTTTTGAATATCTGATGAATTCATCTGACAATCGGTTAAATGCCATAAATTATTATATTTCCCAGAATTGCAATTAAATTACTTATAATTCTATTATAAAAATATATTCAATGAATGCAATCGTGTTTTAAGAGTAGAAAATATATAAATTATAGATATCATAGACATTAAAATACGATTAAAGGCATCGCCTATTTTAGGGACAATTGTCGAGCAATTGAGGCGAAACTCAAGACTATAATATCCCAAACGCTTATTAAAAACCTATTATTTGTGTTTTAATTGAATCAAATTGTGAGTCAAATAATAGCAATTTTGAAGCCGTTCTCGCTTTTGAATTACTCAAACAATTTTAAAACCAAATTATTTTTCAATTAATGAAACTTTTGTTACTTTACTTACCAGTTGTTGAAACCGGTTCTCAGATAATCAGTTATTAATTAACGGTTTATAACTTAAATTTGTAATTAAAACCATATTTTCATTCAATTACTTTTTTTCTAAGTCAACCAAAGATCGAACCCTTGACCAACAGTGCACAGTCACTCGTCCAGGAGTCTCAATGCTGGCCTCTGCGCTTACCGTAGAGCTTATGGTCTCTGTACTTCAGCACCCCTTACGGTAGTATTTAATCGGAAGGCTGTCATTGATTTTATATCTATTCAAAATGTATGACTTAGTGGTGAAGCGCCAGCACTGGTAGTAAACTATGACGAGTGCGACGACTTGGACATAGAAACAGAACTCGGGATAGTTCCGCATCAGATCAGAGGATTCTTATCCCGCTTTCAACAACTGACGCCAACGGGCGAACGGTTCGACAAATGCAGTGCCTGTTCTGATCAGGTATTCGGACAACAAATATATTTTTGACATAAACTTAAAGACAATGTATTTTACAGATAATCAATGCGTACAACGAAAATGGTTTCCAGTTTTTATTGAAAGCATTCAATGATTGCGATTATATCTCATGTCTGACGGGTTTAACACAATTACACATCGAAACCAATTTAGACGACATTTGGGTTTTGAGTGATTCAGACGACAACAACTCTGACCACTGATTTGCAAAACACTCAACAAAACAATTATTTTGAATACTTATTATAATTATTATTATTTATAATAACATTCAATCATAAAAAAGACGAATAAAATTCAATAATAAAATTGATTTCAAAATTATTTGCGTTTCAGTCAAAAAGAAAAAAATGAAAACAAAATTAATATTAATATTAAAATTAATAAAAAAAAAACTATTAAACTATTTAGTCGATTGATTGGGAGCTTTAAGAAGCAATACTTTGAGCATTATTTGGTTTCGGGCTCTCTTCCAATCGGGTGCTGGTCTTCTGGAGTCTAATCCATGTATCGCCCAATGCTTTGGCGAAGTGGTCGTCAACTAAAGTAATAAAAAATTCATTTAATATGAATTCCTTCGGAAAAAATGCTTTAAAAGCAATGAACTATTCATCAGATTATTTGGGATTCATTCAAACTGAGTGGGTGTCCGCTATCCGACATATTTAGAATAGTTCCCACTATGATTTTGTTTGATAGGAAGGGCTGATGAGCCAAACCACTGATTGAATGAACTCTTAATTGGTTTAAAGAATGATAAAAATAATTACCCGAATAAGTAATGGAGTTATTATTGGTTGAGTTGGAAAATATCTGCGAATAGTCTTTACCCAAAGATCGTCGAAAGTGTTCTTCAATGACCGGATCACTGACTTCTTCGGCGACAAATAATTGTCGGCTTCGATGTCTTTTGCAGGCGCTATGATCGCCATCGGCGCCACCGAATTGGTCATCATTTGTGCAACAGTTCTGACAGTTGGAGGTCGGAGACAATGACTGAACAGACGACTGTATCGGTGACTCGATGTTCTGGCTTTTCAAAGATGAGGCACAGGTTATAACAGATGGTCTCATCATTTGTTGGCCAAACATTTTCGAGAGCGGAGAGGAATTCGTTGGACTTCTAGACAACAGCAATGAGTCTGATCTCAACTCAGAGGGAGAACTCGATTGAGATTCACTGCAATCTGGGTTTCGATACTTTTTATTACTCATATCTAAGGGTTTGTCCTCATCTTCGAGTGAATCACTGGAAGACTGAGTCGATTGCTGTGAATTAGGATCACTATTGCGTCTCATCATTAATGCAGGTTTTGTACCATCGAATTGTTGATAGGGTGAGCCTCGGTATGAGGACAGGAAGCCATTCCTGTCAGCATTGGCTCTTTGACTAAGACTCATGTAAGTAGAATAACTTGGTGGAGCATTTATTGAAGGGTTATTTGCATTTGTTTCGGACAAATCACTATTTTGAGTATAGACTGTCGGACTGAAGTTCGGCGACAGTGAGTGTTCAGACCTGTCGCACACCATCTGCTCGTCGTTTGGTCTACAAAACAGCCATAAATTCAATGAGGAAATAAATGGATTAAATGAAAACTCACGGCGAACTACTTCTGGCCTTCATCTTGAAGCTGGAGCTGTGCGCCAATTCTCGTCTGTCTTTATTCCTCTTCATTTTATTTTCTTTTGTGGGCAACTCTTTAATTGTATTCGAAAACTTGGTCTGCAATTCATCTATGAAAACATCAATTCAAACATTAGATGAGATGAAAAAAATCATAAAATTCCTGAAATGTCTATTCATTTGTGAGAAAGAAAAACGAAAAATACTTTTGAAATGAGTCACAAAAGCTATGATTTGCGATACGATTGAAATAAGTATTACAAAAACCGTAACCAAAAATCAAAATCAAAAATAAAAACTTCAAAAAAAGCGAAAAATTCAAACTATTCGACAAAAAAAAAGAGATAAAATTCAAGAATAAAGTCGTTTAAAAATCGGAAAATATTTCAAATAAACTTTGAGTTTATATAAAAGATATAAAAATAAACGAATTTCGAACCTATGGTCAGCATTAGAGAAACGGAAAACCAATAATTAATGAAAACTTTTTTTTGGTCGAAAAATTGTTCAAAAATATCAGCAAAAGTCTGACAACAAAGCAATTTATGAGAGAAAAACAGACACTCAGAAAGTATTTGGTCTAAATTGAATCCAACGTCTTATAAGAATGTTTCACACATTATGGGGCACTCATTGCAAGACTGTGCACTTTAATAATACCAATTCTCGAGACTGTGTTTCCCCACCTTATTCTCGTTGCGATCGAAAACTGTGAGGAAAGACTCTGAGAGTCAAACTCTAAAGAAAGACAGACCTTCTTATATAAAAAGTACTTTAAAAAGCATAGCTCTAAACGGGACGTGTCCTCAGGGAACGCACTCTCTGGTCTCAAAACACACACATAGGTAGTGCAGAGCACAGACTGACTGTCCGGTCATCTCATCTGTCAGTCTAAGGCCGAAAGGAAACCGAAGGAAACGCGTGAGAAATGAGAAGTCGTCCAAAGAGTGAGAAATTATAAGTGGAGAGAAAAATAACTTTTCAATTGTGTTTTGAAATAACTTTTGAAAAAAGCAATCTAGCAAATACTGACACTGTGTTAGTTCTCTACAATTAGTGGTAAGCATTGTAAACAAGACTTGTATTCAATCAAAACAAATCAAATACAATATTATTCACTAAAATTGAAAATTTCATATTTGATTAATCAATAAATAAAAGTCGACTCAAAGGAAAATACAAACAAATGATTGGTTTATAAAATATCTAATTATAGAAAATAATAAGTTGTTATCAGTTGTTGGAAATTGTGAGGAAAACTGACAAAAAATATCTGTCCCTCAAAATTAATTGATAAAACACTCAAAAAGTCAATAAACCTTTGAGTCAAACATTCAAATA
>JAQFXL010001769.1:0-10563 GCA_034693445.1 Edwardzetes edwardsi
TGATATCCAAATCAATGCTTTTCTCAAACATCACAACACTATTACAGCGAACTCTATCCCTAATAATATCAGTTAAAACTACAGTCGGGCCCCGGTTTAAAGAACTGGTGGGTTGTGGTGTGTGGGACCAAATTTATTCCCTTATATCGAAACTGAGTGAAGCACACATTGAAAGGCAATCAAACGCATAGTTTATTCAATTCTAAAATATTTAGTTTAAGTAATAATTTTTTCAATTTAGACGAAATTTTCGCGACTTTTCACGAAATGATTTGTTGATTACTATGAAAACAAAAAACTTTTGATTAAATATTAAGTTTTACTCAAAATTAGACACAACTTTGTGACCAATTCTGTTTGCCTTCTTCTGCACAGAGAACTCATATGTCATGAGTCCTGTCTTTAAGCCAATACATAGAGTGGATGGTGAGAGAGATCAGTAGTCATATAAGAACAGCCATAAATTTGCACTGATTTGTTAAATTGTCTGATTCTTGCAATTTATTTATTTTTAACTTCTTATATGAACCCGATACAGCTTTTTTAACAGAAGCTTGCTCAAATAAGAGCCAATTCAGATGGAAAATTGAAATAATATTTATTTAATTTAAGGAAAATAACCATGTGCAAGAACAGATTTAAAGTTTGTCTGATCATTCATGTGTAACTTTCTGCTTTAATTTTTCAATGTTTTAACTTTCAAGAAATCGCCATGCTGCATTTCTATTTTCACTGTATGTGATTTTAACTTAATCGAAACCAATTGTGTGTTAAGTAAGATGTGCATGGTCAGCTTCATTACCTTTTTTGTTAAGGTTTAAAATTGCATCTTGGTGTTCTTTGAGTCGCTCACTCAATTTCTAAATATATTATTTTAATTTCCCGTCAGAATTGACTCTTATTCGAAATCTGCTCTATTATAGTGAGTTGAAAGGAATATACACTTAACTACCATTATAATCAAGACAATTGGTTTCAAAAATCTGATAATTATAGAGGAAACAAATGTTGATTGTAAGCGACTATTTTTTAACATTAATGTCTTTTGTTAGTGGTTTTGGAATCTAGAAGTTGTTGATTATAGAGGAAAATTGATTGTATAGGATGTTGATTATAATGGCGGTCAAGTGTATATTCGATGACATCAATAATGACATCTATTGTTTAGAATTTCATACTTTAAAAATCATTTCAATTATTGGTAATCATATTCTTAGTCCAGAGATGGAGTAACCAATTCTTTAACAATAACTTCTGTTACGATCGACAATAGTATTACTGGATTTAAACCAGATTTTGGTAAATTTAAACTAAATTCAGTCGAAATAACCTGATTTAGACTGGATTTAACCCGGAAATAGTTATTTCGACAGTTTTTTGTCCCATAATAGCCCCTACCTGACCCCTCCCTGAAGTCGTGAACCCTGTGATAGACGAAACAATTTTCCGATTGATTTCACTCAACAGATGACGTGAAGAGTCCTTTGAGTGTGACTTCAATGTAATGCAATTGTAAGGCATTAGAAGATTGTATTGTTATAGCGGTGTATAAGTGGTGAACAACTAATCGAATAAAATTGAAAGAAGAGTCTAATAAATGTGTATAAAACAAAACATGGTTTCTGTGTGTGAACTGTGTTTACAATATTACACTTGAGATACTAAATGGCAAACATTATATAACGTACATAACCTAGAGTTGAAAGAGAGGACAATTTATATTACATGAAGCGGTCGTGCAATAGTCAGTTAAAAACTTCATAAATCTGTATTAGAGGCACATTTGGGGGCTTTCGCTGCTTTATGTCAGTCTTATATGACTCGCTTGTGTTCAAAGTCTATTTTACACATTAGTTGTGCACTAATTCTATCCGAAGTCATATTAAATCATATGATATCACAAACAAAATAATCAATTTTATAATATATTATATTATTTTGGTTTAGAATCTAAACTTTAGATTAAAATTTCTTTAATCTAATGAAAACAAAATGAAAAAACGGCTAAAAATGAGAAATTGTTAGGAATTATGAATTATCTGATGAATGAATTTAATTGAATCAAATGGCCATTTGGTGTTTGCACCAAATCATGACAATATAGAAGATTGCAATCGATAGTCAGTTTGGTATTTGTGTCGCATTTAGATAACAGATCTGCTAATAATAGACCACTCGTATTATGAGGAGAGTCGGGTCGAGCATAACTGTAAAGTGTATGTTGGGATGCGTTTGTCTTTGATTCATGTATTATTCATTACTTCTTTATTAGACTCTGTATATCATGTGTTCATATGAGACGTTTTCCCTGCAGTGCGAGTCGGCCTCTAATCAGATCAGTTATTTAATGCACTCGTATGTGACCGCACATAACACTCCAGCAATCACTGGAAGAGCTCAGTTGAAAATAGAGGAAAACCATTACTATAAGGTGTGATGCGTTTGCATTACATCCACACAATCTATATATGAGTTTATAAAAGTGTTTTTCGACGTTTCAAACTTTGTACAAAAAACACAAAATTGTCTGCTCTTTGCACTACTGGTGAGCACATTGCTGTGCGTGTCTGCGCTCCAAAAAGCTATTACTTGCAAAGACAATTGCAAACCAGTATTAAAAAATTGGAAATCTATGAAATCGAGCAAAAGTGGAGCTACTCTTCATTTGATTTACTCTTTTCTATCATTCATAGGAATTGTAGTCGTTTTCTAAAAGCAAACAAAATTCAGTGCACTTTAACCACAACTTATTCTGAGTTAACAATAAATAATATTCGGAACACAAATAATCTTTTCGTATCAACACGTTATGAACGCCTAGAGTACAGACAAATAAAGCTCAGGGCTTGTGGTCAGCCGTGTGACGAACGCCATATGTTCGACCATTTATGGTCACATTTATAAACCATATCGCTTCAGATGTTGCACTCGGATAGAAGTCCTAATCTCATCATAACATACATATCGTGCAAATCTATTCATATAAACACTTCTATCGATAATCACAACAGAAGCACAAAATTTCTATCGCTTTCAATCATAGAAAAATCAATGCCTCGACACTAAAATCACTAATGTTACCCATCTCTTATCACTAATATTGCAAATGAGATTGGTTTTTACTTTCCTAGCTCATTGAACTTTCAAATAATTTTGATTCACAAATTTTAAATTTAAACTGACAAAGATTTAGAGTTTGTATTGATCTCATCAGTGTAATTTAGTGACATTCATCTATTATAATATAAGACTAATTTCTTACAGAATTCACACAAAGAATACTTGTTTTTCATTCGGTATAACAGATAAAAATGATTCCCTTCTCATGACCAGTGCTTTTAGTTTATTTGCATTACTACTGATTGAGAGCTACTGATCAAACACTGGGAGAGAGAGAGAGAGAGAGAGAGAGAGAGAGAGAGAGAGAGAGAGAGAGAGAGAGAGAGAGAGAGAGAGCACATAGGGATGAATTGAATAAAACAACAAATAGTTGTGGCGATGAGAATGAATTCGTTCATCAGAGCCTTACCCCCGAGGAAACGGATGTATTATTATGTTGGACAACAAGCTTAATGACCAGTGAGAGTCCAAAGTAATCTGTATAAAACATAAATTAGTTGACCGGCCGACCATCTATTTCATCCAAGATTAATGTTTTCTCCTTCAAATGAAAGAGAGCTAATTAGTTCCTATGAGGCAAATGGTCCAGGCATCTCTCCATCATTTTCACAAAGTCTAACAATTTGATGAACAAAACTTTGAATTTATTGATTTGAATGCATAGTTACCTAGGATAACTGTCTCATATCATCATAAAATTATGTGAGTGGACATTAATTGTTTACTTTGGGTCTCTTGTAATAAGAGGAGACTTTTTTGTGTAATCAAATGTTCGGACACTCACTCCACCACATCTTCATACCAAACACATCATTGGACTTCATTTAATTAGAGAAATAGTAAAAGAAGAGCTCAAGAATTGGATACAAAAGACATTCATTGACTTGACTGCAAATAATTTGATGAATTGTTAAAATATATCAAAATAGAGTTACATTGAAGTATATTCTGTGCTTTCTTTACAAATGAGGTAAAACTTAGTTGAATCCAAAAATTGCAAAATTTAATTAATTAGATTCACTCGAATACTGAAGAAAAAGGGATTCAAGTATTTGTCTGTGAAAACAATTGTATTCTCCTTTGCTTTTTGGACCGTATTTTCGCTCAAATTAATTGGAGTCACAAACAACGAAAAACTCATCCGTTTTTCGAATATTTTTCTTTTGCTTTAGACTTATAAAAGTCTACAAATTTTCACGAGAAAAGAGATAAAATACTATATAGCGACAAAACTTCGATCATTTTAATGACAATATTCTATCCGTATTTTGCAAAACGAAGTGAAATATTTACAATTGTTTATCAAAATGTTTATATAAATCATAGATGCCCAAGGTTCGTGAATTCAGGGAAAGGCACTCCTAGGACAAAATTTTAGGAAGGGATTGAATGGCGGTAAATGTGACATCATTTTCCAATATGGTGGCCAAAATGGAAGAAGAGCATGAAATCAAATCATCTATCTAGTGGATCTATCTAGTAAGTCGAACTCAAAAACTAATAGGTGGTCTATACCTCCTCTTGGGCATCCCTGATCCACATACAATCAGATGGAAAATATGAATCACTTTGACCATCCTCAAAATGCTTTATTGCAATTGAGTCCATTGATTGCAAATAATAGTAAGACCTATCGGTTGTGACTTTTATGTAAGAAAACGGTAAGTTTTTTCCTGTACTGCAGTTGAGGTAAAACTGATCGGATTAACAATTCTCTCAGTTTTTAGCAGTGTTTCATAAAATACTTTTATTTGTGCCACACTTGTAGTCAATGATGATCTGTGCCATCAGTGAGTTGTTTGAATCCCACATATATTAAGTTGGAGTGAAGCAAAAATTGTGATTAAAAAGCAAAACAGATAACAATGAGTTATGACTTTCTTTCAAACAATTGGCATTGAATTCGGTTTTTGAATACCAAGCTATTGGTTGGAGTTTTCAAATTGCATCCAATAGACAAATACTACACCCTTTCCTCACGATTCATATTAATTGTGAGGAAAGAATCAATTGTTAATTACTTGATAAAAAAAAAGTCCACAAATTAGGGCAACGCTTCTCAATATAATCAAAAGTTGTCTGAATGTGAATCAAAGCCATTCAATGATTTAAACTTCATTACATCTGTTGCCATAGCATTACGACAAGACTTTCTTATAACTTGCAAATTTAGTTTCAGAGTCATGATGCATTTAATTTGTATGTTTATGGTTGTTTGAGGGGTCACCCATCTTGTTTTGGCTTGATCCTGGTTTAAAGCTGGCTATTTTGGGAGATTCATTTTGAATCCAGCTGTGCGTCAATTTTAATGGTCTGACAGAAAGAAAGTGACAAACATTTGACAAAAACATCACAAAGTATATGAAATTGATATAAAACTTATTCATCCCATCAATATTGTAATTATCTGTCGATAATATTTCTAAAAAGTGGACAAATCCTACATTTTTGACAATTCTAAACAGAATATTGAAAAAGGATCTTACATGTGATTGTTTGCGATTACTAATGATCTACCTCGTTTGAAAGGCACGGGTAAAAATTGAATAATCAAATATTGCAATAATGATAACAATTTGGTGAAAATGTCTCAAAACTATTAAAAAAAAGTGAACAACGAATGATTGCAAGATTATAATATTGTTGATCACGAGTCACGAATCGCCTCTAAGTCTGACAGCAATGAACACAAGAACTGCACAAACAGTTAAAATACAACTACAATAAGATTTATTTATGTAATTGCATGATGAGAAGAGCATTATTTCGCGTAAAGGGAACGGCCATTAAAAGCCCAATGATTTGAAGCAGAGTCTTGTATACATCATATTTCATTTCACGCGAGACATGTTTAGTAGTGGCTATAGTTATGGCACTTCATAATAATTGCAATAATTGTAATTTCATAAATATTTGTGAACAGAGCAGAGCGTGCGTTATGTTAGCAAAACTCGTAGTACTTTCCAAAAGACATTTCGGGATAAATGCTTTCCTTTCATGATTTATACTAATATTTTAGCAAAATTTAAATTCGAGTCCACATTAAACTCAAGATTGAAGAACAAGAATTTCAGACTGACTTTACAATAGCTCTCTCTCTCTCTCTCTCTCTCTCTCTCTCTCTCTCTCTCTCTCTCTCTCCGAAAGAAATATAAGTTAAACTTTGGTGAATGTATCGAAGAAATGATAGAGAGATACCAGCTGTGCACGTATGCCCAAAAGGTCCCAGAAGGCCAGTCGATTTGCCGGCTCTTTTGTCTCGATAACTGCCATCCAAATTATATCAAAGAGACCATGAATAGAACGAATATTGTGGTACATCCCACTTGAATCTACCTTTGATGTGAGACACCGCTCGCACATAAACCGCAAATGAAATTCCGGAGCCAACAAATTACTCGAAGCATCCAATACTCCAATAGTCTATTGTGTTGAGCCTTAAAATGCTATTATATAATAGAAAGCATATTTTGCTCAACACATTCACTATTATATACTGTGTCTCACTAGAAGTGCCAATTGATGTGCTTTAGCGGTGACTCATGTATTACATGTCATACATTCTAATGTCACTGCGTTTGGATGCAAATCAAATTATTGTCGCTATTTTACTAACAGATATACATATATTTCATGCTTACAATCGTCTTATTTATTAAAATTGTTTTCTTCAAAACTATGAAAATGAGCCGTTTTTTAAAGCATTTAAGGAGTCGATCAATGATTTTAATATTGTCTTAAACTTTGTTATATATATATATGAATGGCATCAATAAAAAGCTGTTCAATGAGTAAAATTGATGTTCAAGACGTGTTCATTTGAATCGTGAGGTGAGGCACTATATTAATATCTTTTATATGTATACTAATCTTATGGATGTCCCCTCAATTTGAGACTAAGGTGTGTAATTAAAGGCAGATATAATCAAGGATGCTTTGGATGGTTAGCTGTTTTCTATACTTTCATTGCTTTGTAGTCCGGCTTTCAATCGAGTGAACGACTCGTTCGCATTCAACGCATACCGGCTTTCATGAAGTTGAACATACAATCAAGTTCATGTCATGCAGGGGTCAAATGTCAATAATCATCCATTAGTGAGACATATTTGACATGAATTTCCAGGATTAGAAAATTTAATAACTGATCCAAATGTATGCAAAAACAAAAAAAACGCAAAAGTGGGAGTCCACACAAAATGAGGGCTCAGTTCTGTATGAGTTTAGTCAAATAATGAGATATTGTAGTCATAGATCGTAATCTATCGGTGCAATCAGTGCTGTGTTTATGTCGTGACTATAAAACTATTCATTGAATACTTTGTGAGAATATGTTCTCAGTTTTGTTACAAACAATGATTATTTGGATTCTCAGCGAATAAATGATTGTTTTAAACACTGTTAACACAAAACTAATTACAGATTAATGCATAAAAATTTTACAATTTATTTATTGAATATGAGATTCCTATTCGTTTGGAATTATAAACTTGACCAGGTACAAACACTTGTCCTTTATCATAACCATTTATCACACTCCTGATCAAGAATTTTCATAAGGCTTACTAATGTAAGACTTAGATCAATATATTTTGTGACATGAATGCGAAATTTGTTTGAATCTAGAACAGTTTTGATTTATCTGATATTCATTTGAATTGGTTTTATTCTTCTTGAGGTCAAATGATTTCAAATTCAATTAATATCCAATATTTGCCCTAAATTAACACCAATGTTAAATTTTGTTCCAGTTCAGATTACTCTTCCAAAAAATGTCTAATTTGCGATACCCTCTCATTTGGTTGGCGGAGTGATTGTCACAAATATTGAGAAATAGATAATCAGTGAAAAACTGAATATAAAATAAAAACATTTTTGCTTTAATAGAATATCAAATAATAGACTCGTTTTTTCGATATTTTTTGAGATAATAATAAAAATTGTTTTTTCGTGAATTAGAATCTGTGATGAATTCCAGATGTCTTCCGATGTCTTCTTTCTAACAACAAACGAATCAAAACTAATGGATTCCATGTAAGAGAAAATTGTATAAAAAATAAGTCGTTTTGATGTCTAAAATAATTGATGGATCGATTTAATGCAAACTGAATGGAGTCTGATTTCACTCTTGGAATTTTCATCTATTAAACTAATAATAAATTAATAATGTCTAGGATTAAATTGAGACAATATTGTCCTAATCCTTAATTTTCAAGATTTGATTAGAAAAAGCGAGAAATTATCTATACTCAAGAGTTTTTGTGTAGTTTTTTAGTAGATGAAAGTCAGCCTTTGAGGTCTGAAGGTTTAGTCCATTTTCTACAATCATTACTTTAATCTAATGTAAATCCATTCACGTTTTGAGAAGAGTATTGCGAACAGAAATTTTCGCTAAATTATAAACAAATGTCTAAAACTGGACTTTAACTCATTTGCCTACAATTTATGGCTGTAATCCGATCCCAAGTCTATCTCATTGCAAGACCTAAAAAACTTTGAATTCATTCGAATAAAAAAGTTTGAAGAAAGCAGAAATTAAACTTTCCATACCCTCACTATTATAAATAATTAGTATTAATAATAATTAAGTCGAAGTTATCTATCATTCCTGTTGTGAATAAGGGAACTTGCTTACTCCTATTTGTAATATGAATTAACACAACAGCCAAAGTTTTAACTCAATTTTGTTGAAAAGTTGAGTCATTTTGACCACTCCTCAAAACATTGCCTAAAACTAAAAGTATGGTCAATCCATTTGATGGAAATTTGAGTCAAAATAGTAAATATATAGCGTTAATACCTTCTCTATAAGAACGACCAAAAAAGCAGTAGAGTTGAGTCAGAATCAGTAATTTATGTGCTGTTCTTCAGTTGAGTTTATATAAACGTAAATCCATGTCCAACCCTATCATTGGCATTGAGTGCTTTCAAGCAACAAACCTATCATTATTTTCGGTCATTTCTTTGTCTCAATATATAAATCGCTAAATGACTGAAAGGATTATTGCAGTCGAGACCAAAAATAAGGACTCCTTTTGTTTATTGTCGGAACAGTAAAACTAATTATCGTTTTTAAAGTCAGGACAGAAGAGAACAGCTATGGGTTGAGTCGAAAAGATGCCAAACGATGGCAAACACGCAAATATTGCGCTCCACTTTGATTATAAAAACTGAACTCTGGATCTGTAAAGCAATAGGAGAACCCTTTGCTTCAAATAATAACAAATACAGTTTGGAGACCACTTACAGGGTATATATGGCCACAAAAAATGATTTAGAGTTTAGGTGTTCATAAACAACACAAATATATTGACGCTTTTATGAAGACTGTCTGCAATCTATTCTGTCTAAAAACTCATGTTATGTGTTGTGCAGCTCTAGAATAGGACCACCTGGTTCTCAATGGCACAACTCTTAGTCGTTGGCTCCTATCGAGACATTTTATTCATATTCGCAAACATCTATAGATTTGGATTCTTGGAACTTAATTTGCATTTTGTTGTATAAGCACTGAATAAATGACATTACGTTTACTCCAAAGTTGATTCGTCTTGAAAAGTGAATTCTCCCGAAATGACAGATCATTAACCATCACAAATAAAAATGTCACAAATGAGTGATGACTAACAATGAGTTATGATTTGTGTTTTGGGATAAATACCAGATAAGTCTTATTAACAAATATTTTTAATGCCTTTAATCCTTTTTATTGTGAATTTGTCCTCAAAAACAATTATTGTTAGCCATGTGCTAAACACACCATTGAGTTATGCTATGGATTATATCCATACAGAGATGTGAACACATGAAGGGGAGACACAGATGTCCAGACATGAAGAATCAAGTGGAGTGACTCAAACCATATAATATTGTATATGACGTTCAAATTAAATATACAGAAACTAACAAATATTCTGTGTATTGATTTATCGAGAGCTCTGCCAATCGCGCAAAAAGCACATTACGTGAGTCATTAGAGAACAGCATTAATTTTGGCACAACAGCTGAAATAATGCCACTTGACTTGACTCATATTGTGCAGAAAGTGTCGCACACATATGCAATCCCTTAATAGACGATATGTAACACTTGTGCTTAATATTAGCTCTACTTGTTGTTAGACTCTATGTGTTGGACACATCTCTTCAATTGTATTTCAATAACGCTCTATAATTAAGGCCTCATATAACAGATGATCAGTCAGTCAATCACTTATGTCGTCCCTCTATTTTACACAATAAAAGTTGATATCTGTTTCAAATTAGAACTCAAATTACACCAAAACTTCTGCTAATTATTTTTGAAATTTATACCTTTTTGTACCTTTGAAATTACCTTTGAAATTATTTCACTCCAACTGTAAAAATATATTATTTGTCAATATATTTAACATTTCAAACAAACATTTTAAAGTTTGCAATCTCTCTCTCTCTATCTCTCTCTCTC
>JAQFXL010001770.1:0-10555 GCA_034693445.1 Edwardzetes edwardsi
TTAATAACCGATTTTATCAAGAACCTTTTATGTCAACAACCCTTTGTATCAAGCATTTGATTGGTCCCAAACATCTTGAATGCATGTAATTCTGTATCGATTTTGTCAACAAAAGTGAACTGAAAAATATTTCAAGCAATAACTGTAATAAACTTACAGCCAATTGTTGTTTCAGATGATGAAAGTCATGAATTGGAGGCTCAGTTTACTTCTCATGCATTGGAAAGCATTTCAAAACTCCAAAAGTTTTTCGCTCAAAAAAATGACCAATCATTTGATGATAATTTGAATGAAATGCAAAAAGAAGTCATTAAACATAATGAAGTCATTCAATATTTAAAACAGTCAAAAATCGCTGAATTTATGTCAAACTAATAAATGAATATAAACTTTGCTATTTGTCTATCAAACCATTTCAGTCAACTAACAGATTCTGTCAACCTTTCCGGAGTTCCCGCATCGGTTGATTAGAAAGGTCATGAACTGTATCAGGTTTAGAATAATTTCAATTCGTCTATTGACTCGATTTTGGCCAGCCGTAAAAGTTTACCTTGATAGTAAATTAGCTTTCGAATATTTCTGTCAGGATAAATTTAAAATAACAACATATCTTCGAAGCCATCATTCATAACCATTTAGTCTAATCAGATCTTTTATTTAAATTAGACCAAGTTTTTATTCTAAAAAATTCAGCTATAATTAACAATTATTATACAATAGGAGTAGGGCTAGTTTGGACAGCCATATTTTCGAAACCTTTCGAATATTTTCATTTAATCAAGAGTTAGACGATATGATTATTCTAATTCATAATCAAATGTCAAATTGAATTTAATAATCAGTCATTTCTTTTTTGTTTAAAATATAATACTGTATAATATAATAATTTCTTTATTTGATAGCCTCTAAG
This sequence comes from Edwardzetes edwardsi, assembly GCA_034693445.1. NCBI lineage: Eukaryota > Metazoa > Arthropoda > Arachnida > Sarcoptiformes > Ceratozetidae > Edwardzetes > Edwardzetes edwardsi. The sequence goes on from JAQFXL010001770.1 coordinate 911, forward strand.
CCTTTATAAGACTTTAATGGAAGCAAAAACACAATTTGAAAGTTTTTTGAAGCGTTAAAATTCGGTGAAAATATCAGATAATTTGAAACAATTATTCACTGAATTATAACTTTATTCATAGTTTCGATTCATTTAATTTATTGATTTTAGAAACTTAAAGTTGGTTTCAGACATTTCAATTGAAATGTGTGACAATCCAATTATTAACGCATATTATTTTGTCTGAAATGACATTCAACCCAATGATTGGACTATCAATTGATTAATGTCTGAGATTTCAATTTTTTCAAAATTTTTATCGTAATTTTTATTGCATTTTGGCATTATATGAATAAATGTAAGAATAGATATAATGGAAATTTATTTCATTTGATTCTTTTTCTGTGAAAATTTAATTTTCTTTAAAATATTTCGAGAAAATCTCATTTTTGTTGCCTTTGTGTGATTTTTTCCAACAAAGTTCATTGCTTATGATTTATGAGATTTCTTTAATAAAAGTGGTTAAAGAATCTCTTCTTTCCTAAAATATCTTTATTTATAATACAATTTGTGGGAAAAAGATATTTTTTCAATTGATGTTCAGTTATATTCAAAAGTTTTGTAATAAAGAAAACTGTTTTTAATTTGATTCTCAAACGGTTTGTGAGAAATAAATCTTTGAATTTTGTGGATTCGGTTTCGTCGATAAGACTTTAATTTATCTTAACTTTCGATTTGATTTCAGACAATAGAAGGTCTTTGTGTTCGCCATTCAGTGTTTGTATGAATTTTAATAGATTTCATCCAATGATATGCGAAATATCGCTTTCAAAGACTTCTCACAATTCTTGCATAAAAGCGATGGCTTTCTCTCAAACAAATTGATATAGTTAAAATAAATCTATTGCAATATAGGGATGCGCAAAATCTTTTAGTTTACAGGTTAACCGAAAGGTCAAAATAAATTTTCGAATCAAATTCAAGGTTATGGGGTTTTCATCCATTCCCTTAATTTTAGGGAATTTAAATAAATATTATGTCGAAATTACTAACGGAAAGCCTGTGTCGTTTATTGAGATCCGGGTTCACTTATTTGAGATACCCTGATTAGATATTTGCATTGATATTCTGAACAAAACATTCAATTCTACTGAATGTTCGAAAAACATGTGACGAAAAATAAATCAAAAGCGAAGCAATAAATTCAATTCAATTTTGACATTTTATAAACAAATTGTTGAGAATATAAATTATTTTATCAAAAGATGCAAAGTTTGACAAAATATTCTTCATTTTCAATAATAGTATGCTTTGACTTCACTTAATGATCAATAATTTGATTTATTATGAGCTCAAATAAAATGATAAGTGTTATGTAGATCATTAATAATGAAATTGAGCAAGCAAAACAATAATTGATATGTTGTTTATTTGAAATTATGTATCGAAAGTGAATTAAATGGAAATGACTTTCAATAATAAGTATGAAATTTGAAAGAATCCGAAACTAAAGCCTAACTCAAAGTTAATTCATTTGAAAGCCAAATGTATTTTTGAAAAAATTCTGTGAATTTCAAATATCTTGGATTTTGTTGCTTTTTTGCTACTTTTTTGATAAGTTTTATTAACGACCCAAAGAAACAAAAATATACTCAAAATAGTCTCGACTGTTAGGAAGAGCACAATATTAGCATTAAAGCGATACAGAATAGCATTGGAAAGAGCATTGGAATCATTGTATAGAATAACTAACTCTTGTGCTGTTCAGTAGAGAACTGTATTGTAGGCAAACCTCTCATCAAAATTTGTACGCAAAGAGAAACAGAGCGAATCCCGAAGTGGTAGAGCGCAGTATCCAAAACGCAATTTCGTTGCGAAATTCTCGTCTTCGTCATAGCTGTGATGTTCAGAGCTCTGGTGGCGTGCGTTAGGCATAACACTATCTTCAGTCTGATTGCGATGTTCTTCTCATAACACATACCAAACACTTTTCACAATTATTATTACATTCATTATATGCTTCACTTTTTCTGGTCATCTCAACGAAAACGCCGGTTCGCATACATACAACAGCTCTGCTTCTCTTTGTCTGTTCCCTAATTGAAAATCTTTTGTGAACTGTCATTAAGGATAAGAAACATTTTTCTCCTTCACTGCGAAAACAGTTTTATTCAACTTTTTCTTACTTTCACTCAAATACCACACAAAAAGTGTTATTTCAGTTTTGCTCTCAAAAAAGCGATGAAAGTTAGCTCCGAAGGCAACTGTTTATACATTTCATTGAATTACTAGAAAATCATACAATTTATATATATTTCTGTCAATTGTGTTGTATTTTCTGTCAATTAATCGTTTTTTGTGTTTTTAATAACTTTGTGATTTGTTTTAATGTTAATAATATTGACTACAAATTACATTACATTAATGTAGTTTTGATAACAATTACTCTGATATAGTGTTTAAGCATTTGGACTAAAAATCAATTTATATTGAATGTGAAAATCAGTGCAAAAATCTTCAATTTTGGATGTTTTTGTCGGGAAAAAAGAATTTTTAAAAATAAGATAATTTATAACCCGAAGAGTTGTCAGATATTTTTTGGCAATCGTTAGATAATAACTTTAAGTTATTGACAGACAGTTTTGGCGCAAACTTTCGACACAAACAGCCTATTCTGGTGTTAAGTCTGTTTGTTGATTATACCTCAACCGTGAATCGGATGCTCTCGGCTTTTGCTCGGATTGTTTCAAATAATGCTTAGTTTGAATCATCGATTCTTTTGATTATTCTTCGTCTTTGAAGACTTTCTTTTTATTGATTACGACTAAAGTATTTCAAACAATACATCATTTATTGGAAAATATATGTTTATATCAGAATTTTAGAGCAATTTTATCCAAGAGACAAATCATTCATCCCTTTTGTGTTAAGTTTATGTGCATTTAAATCAAGAACAGACTATTTTTCGCATACGATATAATCAATTAATTTGACGCAAGTTCTGAATCGGTGCCAAATTTTACTCACAATTATTAATAATCAAATGTCGGCCAATAGTTTCGACTGACTTTTCAAACATAAAAATGAGTTGAATTCAATTGAAACGATTGGATCCCTAATGATATGAATTTGAGCTCAAATCTATTAAAATGTGTATCCATTGGTATTCACTAAACAAATCAGTTGTGAAAAATATATGCCATTCAAGTGTCGACTCTTTTTATACTCATATAAATTCTTGAGAGCATTGAATGTATTTTCGTTTTGGTTGTTCATTGGATTTATTTTTACGGAAGAATTACTTCGAATAACTTTCAATAGATTTAATTCAAATTCAAAAACCATTTTAAAGTTATATTTACTGAACTTTTTGTGTGAATTTGGTGTCTAAATCTAAACCATCAGACTTTGCAACTCTCGAAGTTGGATTCACTGACTGTTAATTATGGCGAACGAAAATCCTAATTTCCCTCATCCCGATCTGGTGCCGGCTTGTGCTCCGACAGCCGCCACATCTGGGGTCAGAGTCAGAGGTCCGACAGCAGCTCAACAAGCATTGGTTGGCAGAGCTTTAAGAAATAGAAGACATACATTGGCTAATGTTCTTCGGTAAGTCCTCTGCTCTTCTCTTATTGAAGTAATAGTGGATACAAATGGCAAAAGAAGTCGTGATTTTCTATTAAATGTTGTAATTACTTATCAAAAGGCATTAGATATCCGTTGAGTCGAAAATAAGTATTTATTTCGATTAGTCATCGAAATAGTTATCGATGTGAAAGAAGTGACACTTTTCTCAATAATTATTTAATATAAAAGCCATTAATAGCCAATAATGTATTCAAAATATAGTTATTGACTGCACTCATAGTTCCTATTATTACATAATGAGTGTCTGGAGAGACCAAAATTGAGTCTTATTTAGGACACAATTGGACGTCGATATGATTATTGCAGAATATTATTGTGAAACTCCTTTGAATGACATATTGATTGCATATAAGAATCCCTGTAAGACATTCTCTCCTTAACATATTTGTATGAAAATTGATTCGCTTAACAACCCTTTCACCATCAGAATAGTCTCAATGTTTTGACATAGTTTTGTGTTTAAAAAGATATACATTCAAGTTATTAATCATTTATAAGTCTTGAGAGTAAAGAATGCGTTTGACTTTAGGTAACATTTAGTTGACTTTTCTTTTCTTTGTTTGTAATTTTAATAATCTAAACACTAATTGAAGAAAAGAGTGGATAAAAAGTATAACTGTAAAAGTGAGACACGTTTTAAGTGAAATTAATTTAACGCTTTTCTCTGTCCATACAAAAGCATTATTTGTTATGAGATGTTCTTCATTACGAGTTAACGCAAATATTTTCATTGCATTCGTTACATTAAACTGAGTGAATGAGTGAAATGCATCCCTGTCTCAAACCTATCTCAATGCAAGTCTCTGGTGAATATCATCTTTACTTTTGTTACACATTTAGATATAACTTTTATGTGATTAAAAGTCTTTTATTTTACCATAAACTTAACGCATGCTTTTTACAACTCAGTTGTGACACAAATTATTGACACATTAGATGTATATTTGCTCAAAATCAAGACAATAGTAAGTATAGTCATTAAAGAAAGCTTTTGAGCGCTTTTCAAAATAACTTGAGCCACATCAGTGTGATTCTAACAATACTTCAGCCGCTTAGGTAATAACTCCAGGCAATGATTGCTTAAATAGGTAATGTAAACAATAAAAGCATTCGATTTGTACGAAGGCTGACAAACAATCATCGCCTGAAGTTATTAATTAAACGGCTGAAGTATTGTTGGATGTGGCTGAAGTTATTTCGGAAAGTGCCCAAAAGCTTTCTTTAACGACTATATACTATAAGAATATGTGCCCCAATCTGTAACACATATAATAAATAATTTTGATGTCAACTATCTGTTGTCTAATCGATATGTTTGAGACACAAATGTTATGCCAAAACACTGTTAGCCTGTGTCTAGATTTGTGATGAAAATCCGATATTCAAACTCTGAGAGAACACCAACTCTTTAATTTGAAAATTAGTTATAAGTTGTGATACATTTTACCATTAATTCATAGATATGTATATTTTATTCATAACGTTTACATATCTTCAGAAATATCTTTCATCTGTTTTGTGAAAACTTATAATTATTAAACGGTTCGGTAATTCACTTAATTAATTAAAATAATCTAATCTTAGTTTTCTCTATCGATTACAATAGTTTTAGTCAATTATATTATACCCAAAGTGTAGACTCAGGAAAAGTAAGACATAATTATTAGATCCAAAATATTGTCTGATGTGATGTCAATTCAGGTTTGATTGGAAATTTTGTCGATTAGTAGTAAAGCGTTGATTGAAATTTGAGCTTTTGTTCAAAGAAGTCATGGAGTTGTAAATGTGCTGAAGAATTGAGTCAGTGATCCGCCAAACTATGAGCCGATACACAAATATACGATGAAATAAATCAATAAAATCTATGTCTCAATGTTTTTGCCGGTCTTTCAAATAAATTTCTAGAAAAATGCCAACACTTTTACAATCATTAGTTTCATAGAATAAGATTAGTTGTGACGCGCCTTAGACTTCATATTCTTCTCCATTAACTCTATTCAGGTATTGTTTTCTTAATACCAGTCATACAGTGATGGAGTGCCTCAAACTCAATGCCTTAATATATTCAATAACAGAATGAGTAGTTTTGTAGCAAAATTCACATTATTCTAATATATTGATCAATATTAGAATCTATTACAGTTATGTCTGTCTTATGCGTGTGTCTCAGTTGCTCTGACATATTGAATACCACCATTGCTCAGTCCATCAAATCTAATTTATTCCCTCTTTCTTTGTGTACCTGAATATCATTTCGTTTGAATGGGTTTTTTGGAAACAAATTCTAAAAAGTGGGTCAAAGGTAACCATTTGTTGCTTTGCTTTTGGGTTTTGGTTAATAATTTAATTTCAAAGACAATTTTCTTCACCTCTGATATCAAATAAAGAAAATAGTCTCTCATTTTTCTTCATCAAAATTTGATATATTTTTTGTTTGAATTCGGTTTAAGTGTCAAAACCTATATCTCATTGAATAGTAGAAGTGATGCCACGACTCGTGAAATATCTCTTTTTCTTATTTTTCTTTCTGTTTCTTCAGAAACAGTATAAGTCTTACTGAAGAAACCGAATGAAAAACAGAATTTTGTGAAATTACAACCAGTGATGCACTGGTATTACATTGTCAGATGACTAGTGGATGACTGGTATATGGATTATTGATGAATCTCTCTTCAAAACATTAATATTCATTTGAATGAAGAAAAATTGTTGACTGGATTTATGAAAAATTTTCAGTCAATATTCCGGAAACTTTTTGATAAATTTTTAAAATAATTGAATTTTCTTAAAGTAATTATTTAAGAATTTACCAAATTGTAAATCCTTTAACGTTTTTTGCCATTTATTAAGCTTGATAATTCATCGATTTTAAAGTAACCGAATCAATCTGTTGTCAATGTATTTGAGAGAATTTGGCAAAAAATAGAAATTGAATGGAATTTATTAGAAATATTTGCCTTTAATTTTGTGATGAAAAATAAAATTTTATTATTAGATTGAATGAAAAATTCGATTTATTTTTTTTTGCAAGAATCAACTGTGAAAAAAGATCGGTGAATGAAAGTCTTGGCGAGAATCATATCAAATAAAACCAAACGAAACGAGATTTTATTTGAATCTAGGTCGTTTAGCGATTAATATTTGAGTCTAACTTTGGATTGTTATTGCATTTACTTTAATAGTTCTTTCGGCGATCGATTTAATAAGCAATTAATTAACTCAATCTTTAAATAAGAATCATTGAAGTAAAACATGAGTTCCCATCAAAATATCGAATTATATGACAAACATAATGAACGATAGAGAAAAAAAACATTATTACTTCAGTATGTTTTTATCTGACACAAAATGACAGCTGGTTTAATTACAAATTGTATTTGCTCAAACAAAAAAAGAGAGATTATTTTCTTACTGAAAATTAAATATATTTTGCTTCAATCGATTCTCTAAACAGAGATATTAACTGAGAAACGATTTGCATTCAAATGAAATCGACGTCTAATGAATGTGTCGCCGAAAGTGTTAATCAAATTGATTTTCATACGACATTTGTTAGACTTTAATGAAGAAAAATGATTATAATTATTATGAGATATAATAACAGTTTAGCAGAAAAGTTATGAATTCGATGTGAATATAGAGAATATTTAACACATATTTCAGCCGATATTTAAAAGTTTCCTTTTACCGTATTACCGGAAATAAAGTTGCATGCTGGTATAGATCGAAATTGAGGATTGTGCCGGTGTACCTCGAGGAAGACCGGCATGCCAGAATGAGTGAGGAAAAAGTCAATGAAATCCTAGGTTAAATTAAATACAGAAAAACAAAATAATTATCTATAAGTTGAGAGTAAACAATTCTGGAAACTGTAAACTTGAAGATCAATGTCTTAAGATGAGCAAATATTCTCAATGATAATCTCAATTGAAGTCAGTGTTGATTTCACATTTATTCAGTGCGCTTAAAAATTTGGTTCAATTAATTTTAAACATTTGAAATGTCTAAAAATGCCAAAAACCAAAAATGTTTTATTTAATTCAAATTGGAAGCACTCCGTAAACAATCAAAGAAAACAATGTAAATAAGAAATTGACTGCCCAACGGCTACAAATAATTTTCTCGGTATATACCGGCATGCCGGTAGACACCATAAAGCCTTTTTTGAGAAAATGGTCAATTTCACTTATACCGGCATGCAGCTTTATAATGTAATACGCGGTAATACGGTATAACATAATTCATAGCACTCTTTTGTCTGAGTTTTTTTAGCAAAAAAAATTAATGTTTTCACAAAACACGACATAAAAGTAATAATGAATGTAAAGACTCTGTCTTTTGTTGAGATATATGGACAATATATAGCTTTAATTTGTTGGTTCACTGGTTCTGAGCTCATGAATGGATTTTCATTTCTGATTAATTTTAATCCATTTTCTCTCTTCTGGTACTGAAACACATTTTTCTATTGAAAGAAATACTAAAAAAAAGTAGAGTAAAACACTTTCCTTAATAATTATCATAAGTAAGTCTTGTGAAACATTTGATCTTTTTGTGGAATTCATTTCAAGATAACTTTTCACTGATTAATACAAAAGATTCTTTAGATTGAAATTAATAAAGACTAAGAATTTCTAGTATTAAGTCCTCAAAAACTGTTTTTTATTGGCTTCACTTAGTTCTCATTTGCCATTTTCTGCTAGCTAACTTCTTTTGACTTTGCAATTGCAATAATCAGTTATCCATCATGGTCATCCTGTTTTTCATCAAAATATTTGCTACAAATTTCTTTTCAATCACTGAATGACATTTACAGTTGACATAAATGCGAGCTTTTTCGGAAGTCTATTGAAAAAAGGTCGACCTGCTTTAAGCTAGTTACAACAAGCATTAATAAATGACCAACACTTGAAACATGCAAGACATCTTGAAAATTATGTATATCTTTTTATGCTTTTGAAACCAACTTTTGATGATAAAACGTTTTGATTTACACAATGAAATATCAAGCAATAAAATTTGAGAAAAACAAATTTATTAGTCTTTTATCCAAATAATTTTGTAGAATGAGATGCTGGTTGAATTTAATTTTGAAACAAGATCGAAAAAGTCTTCTTTCAGTTTCCACATCAAAAAATGTTTTCAGAAAATGCTCACAAAATGTAATTAATATTCAATTCAATGTTTTCCATCGAATTTGATATTCAAAAATGTGGTTATATTTTATCAATTCTTTGACAAAATTTTGATGAAACGTTTCTTCTCTTTTGCCTCAATTATTATCATTTTTATCAAAAACTTTTGTTCAAACGATTCAAAGCCCAGATTGTCTTCGAATATGAGTAAGGAAATGTAGAAAAGCATTCAGTATAAAATTCATTGATTCAATACAGAATTATAACAATGTATAATTCAATACAAAATTATAACAATGGTGGATTTTTGATTAATTGTGGTAATTTGTTTGTTATGAAATAATGGTACAAATTAGCGAGAAAAGGTCCTCAAAATTTTTAGACTGGACACGGCGGTTATTCCCCCTGAAAAAATTCGGTACCCCCTGAGGTCGGGTACCTTGGGTATCACTGGTATTTAACTAACTTTCATGAGCTGGGAGCTTTATGACCTTGCACATCTCTGAGTCTAAAACATTTGGAAATGTTTGGAGTCAAATGAGTTGAATATGAAATGAAAATTTTTGGCAACGATTTCATAAATTTTAGTACAGAATAATACAGAATATAAATAAATATAAACTTTTATTTCTGTATATCATATGTGTATAGCATTTGTCACAATATTTTATTAATATTTAAATAAAAGCGGCTCATAGTTGTGCTCCGAATTTAGGTTGCGCTCAGGGATGTCCAAGGTTCTTGAGTTTAAGGAGAAGGTCTGCTGGAAAAAATTCAGGAAGGGCATAATGTCGACCAATACCTCGATAGACGTAATGTCAAAGAAAGTTTTCGTCTCCAGTGGAGGGAGGGGTAAATTTATTGGCAAATGGCTAAGTCTATC